>MU558159.1:288710-330988 GCA_024362625.1 Silurus asotus | reverse complement strand
TGTGTGTGTGAGAGAGAGAGAGATATATATATAGAGAGAGAGAGAGAGAGAGAGACTGATCCCAGTAATCTGCGCTGCTTTGCGTATACACACACGATCCATTCGCCTGTGAAGTTTTGACTGCTGGTGTCAGGCCAGAAAATCCTGTTTCCTTTGGAAGCCTGTTACCATGTCAAGACCTTTTGATGAAAAGAAACTGGAACGTGAGGATCAGCATAAGACAACAAAATCACCTTTAAATGTCAGCCTTGGGTAATATTTGCTCATAATAAAGCAAACTCTAAATATTTCTTTTTAATTTGGTTGAAATCATTTGTACGTGTTTGGAGGAATTTTGCTGATATTCATTTCCTGTGTGTCTTTGGGTGTTTGTGTGTGTTTAAAATATAATAATAATCCTAATAATAGCCATTTATTTTTCCAGTTCTTTACTGAACCACTAAACTGCAATTCCCATAATCCTAAATCTCTAGCCATGCTCAAAGCTAACTGCTTGATGATTGGTTGTGTTACCTGTGTACATATTTACACATTAGCTCTAAGTAATGGTTTTAAGCTTGGTTCTAAAAGCTGTCTTGGCTTTTCACACATCATCCATATGTGTTTGTTATAGTGTTGGTCCTGACTTCCACTCCTGCACTTTTGTCATTGGTGTGTTACACACTGTGTTCATCTGTTAGCTCTTAATCAGCTTGTCTGTATTAAAGTTACAGTTTCTGGATCAGACACTCGTTCATGTTTTCACGGTGTGATATTTTGGATGCTATGTTTTCATGTCATTAAACACAAGGACTGACAGATGCAAATGCAGGTAAACAGTATAATTAGAATCCACAGCAGACAAATGCAAAACAGGAAATAAAACTCCTAGTCAGGGAAAAGAAACAGGTCAAATGATCCAAAGCAGGTCAAATATCAAAAGGCAGTTAGAACAATAGAGCTGGGTGATGTCACTGATACGAACATAAGGACTGAGCAAATACTTTGCAATTAGTGTGTGAACCAGAGTTTTATTATATAGGGTGTGGGTGTGTGTGGTCATACATGTGCTCAATGAGAGGCTGGGTAAATGGGAACAATGCAAAGTGTGGGAAAAACGATGGTGGGGGCTTTTTTTTGCTGTGATCTGAAATTTCCTGGTAAACCTTGTGGACTTATACTTTGAATCAAATTATGGATCATGACAGGGTCATGGTTCAGGTTTTTGTCTTTGTGTCCTGCATTTACTTACTGCACATGATGTTCACATCTCATTACTATGCCTTTTTATTTTTATTTTTATTTCTCTTTTGGTTGTTGTCCATTTTTATTTTTTTTGCATGACATTTCTGCTTACATACTTTTCACTCAGTTAAAACACTTGTGGTAGTTAATGTTTAGATTCAGAACCATTATTATTTCCACTAAATCTCAAATAACATGTTTAATTAGAAAATAATTTAACCCTTAAACTTTACCTTTCTTAAACATGACATTTTCATTCATCTATATTTTATAATAATAATAATAATAATAATAATAATAATAACAGATCAAATGAAAAACTGGACATTTGGGATTTACATTAAAAGTATATCCCTGGGAATTCATCATGCCCATAGTAAAGAAAACAAAACATCTCATTAACCTTCACTAATTTTATCAAAACCGAATAAACCTAGAACACACACACACACACACACACACACACACACACACACACACTCACCAAACACATGTATATATGGATACATACACAATTCCATCTTTGTAGTTGCACTGTCTATGGCAGAGGACCAGAACTCCTCATGTGATAGTGACTGAAATATTTCTCTCTCTCTCTCTCTCTCTCCCTCTCTCTCTCTCTCTCTCTCTTTTTTTTTCTTTCACCCTCGTTCTCACAGCACTCAGTGTTTAATATAATAATGCAGTAATCAGGATCGTTTTGTGTTTCACTCTACGGCCATTTATTCATCACTGAGGCCTCTTTGATGATGTTTCGTTTCGGAGAAGTGCTGCCGGAGCGTGTTTGACCTGCTGATGCTCGCCTCTGGAAAGCAGCTCCTAACTCGTTTAATTTGAGCTGAGCAGCAGACGAGAGGACGGTGTGTCACCACGAGTTCCTCAAACCTAATGTGGTGCAAATAGGGCTATTATCCCTGAAACAACACAAACCCAGGATGAAGCTAGTGTTTTTTCCCCCCACTTTTCTGACTCCAGGATCGGTCATGTTCTCCATTTCACCATTATGCAGAAATGCCGCATCAAAACAACCAATGGAACTTCCATTTTTCCTATATTATTTCTTTTCACACAAACAAATAGCAGAAATATTGATGAGAACCGCTGAATTTTAAAGACATAATGGTGTAATTTGGGCCTCTCGTTAGTTCAAAGTGAGTGAGTGAGTGAGTGAGTGAGTGAGTGAGTGAGTGAGTGAGTGAGAAAGTGAGTAACCTATGGAAAACGACACCTTTAATTTTAGGCCAATAATCATATTTGTGCCATGAGTTCGAAATGTTTTCAATTCTGTGACTGGTTCAAATATTCATGTTACTCACTCTTTTATGTTTGCCAATGGACTGAAAAGATTTCTTTAGAGAAGATGGAATGCCATATCCTTATAATAAACCAGATATTCATGGGTTTGTAATAGGCTAAGATTTATTTTTATTTTTTTCCCATTTGAGTTGTTGTATACAGAAAAATTAGTTTTACAAACCTGTGTGCCAATTTTGCCTCTTTGAATACTGTTTGCATATTACATGACTTCTACCTATTTTTGACTGTAAGTTTATTTAAAGGTTTGTATATTACAGTTATAGTTATACAGTTATAGAACAGTAATGATTTACGATTGCGTAATCCAGTCATCCAAAGAAGTATCTGTATAAAGCCTATCTCCTTAAATTCTTCCAATGGTATATTTATTGCTGACAGATTGTGTTGGTTTGAGTTTTTCTGTATCTTCTAGAATTAACGGAGAATGGTTTAATTAAAAAAAACATTCAGTGTTGTCAAGTAGGATAACAGGGAAATGTCCATACTGGCCAGTTGAAGTTGAAGACTGGAACAAAACTAATCTGGTCTAAAAGACCTAGATTTTGCTGAGATAGACTAATAGAATAATAACAGCATTAATTAATAAACCTAGCCTGTCTGTGAACAGCAGAGGTGGCAAATGTTCACACATCCTTCACTTTAGTAGAAGTACAGATACTTATGTTTAAAAATACTCTGGTAGAAGTTGAAGTACTGACTGTACTTTTTTACTGAAGTTAAAGTACAGCAGTTTGGGCTCTGACATGTACTAAAGTAAAAAGTAGACTTTACTACTACCTGTTTTAGTTTCATGCTGGTAACTGAACATCACTTCATAATAATATTAGGGCTGTCAATCTTTCAAAAATTATTTAATCACGATTAAAGTCATGCTTGTTATGAGTTAACACAACATTAAACACAACTTAATCATGCATTTTTATCTGATCCAAATGTACCTCAATTTAATCATTTTCAAGTTTTTAATACTCTACCATGGGAATGGACAAACATGGATGATTTGCACAAAGCTTTTTGCTGTTTTATTATTAGTGAAACCATTACCAATATAGAGCACAAAGACAAAATATTAACATTTCACCAAATAGATTAAAACTAAAGTAACAAGACTGTTTTGAAAATGTAAGAAGTAGAAAGTACAGATATTTGTGTGAAAATTTAGAGTTAAAGTAAAAAATTGTCTAAAAAATACATAGTGAAGTACTGATACCAAAAAAATCTACTTAAGGACTGTAACGAAGTGGAGATCAAAAGCAACTTTTAATCAGCACCTCTCAAAAAGAGACAACAGTGACAGAACATTGGCGACAGAAGTAAGAAGAGAGCAATGCAGCTCTAATGACTTTTCAGTAAACTGTCCGAAAGAGCAGAGTCATTAGATTGTTTGACACTTCAGTTATGTATCATCGCCAATACCAATATTGTGCACTAAGCAGAGTCCTTGTTCTGCACATCGACATCCGGATATGTAACTGAATCTAAAGCATGCTGTCCGATTTACTGCCAATACTCTCATGAGGAAGTGACGGATGCAAGCAAAACACTGACACTCTTGAAATGTAATGTGAATGAGACAGTTATAGATCTGTATAGATTATTATTACTGTCAGGTAAGGACAATGATGATCGATGAAGGACATGAGCAACAAGCTTGACTTTTCGGTAAACTTTGACTGAGGAATTTGCACTGGTGTAAGACACTTTGCAGATGGCATAGTTTTAATTATTTACTTTCATAATTTTTTACATTCTTCTAAAGTTAGAGGCTAGGTCCACATTGAAATCTGAAATCTCTCTTTTTTTTTTTTACTCTCTCCAGTCTACACTGGTGCTTTCTAAAAGAATTGCCTGTTTATATTATACTGAAACATCTGAAAATGCTTTTACATCCTTTTACTGAAAAAAAGGCTTGTCCTGCAGCATTTCCGTTTATTTTCAGTCCGTCTGTTAAAAATCCAGTGGTGGGTTCTCTGAGCCAGTTAAAGGCCTTCTCTGCTGGCCTAAACTCTATTAGACTGTCTGAGTTAAGTTGTAATATATTTTTGTCCCTGATTATGTATAACATTTTTCCCAATAGTCTATTCTCTTCATTTCATAGCCTTTTTCTTGGGTGTGCTGCTGCAAGTAGTGTCTGTTTATGTCACAGTTTTAATCCAATAAAATTTTAGCCAGGGTTACCAGGGTACTAAAAATCTGTCTTAAGCCCAAATAAACAGAGCAGGTGCTTGCAGCACCCAGTTCATGCTGCTTGAAGGCTGTTGCTTTAACCAATTCGATTTTGGGTTGAGAGCACTGAGGCCATCTAGCAGGTGTACAATATTGTTGCCATTTTATGACTTCCTTTGATTGGATGGTATGAGAGTGCACTTTTCAGAGCTTGCAAACCACATCTGTAGCAAATTGCACAAGCTCACATATATTCATGTGGATTTAATATCTGTATTTTTTTAACCCACAATGGCTCACAGAGGAGAAGAAATTGATTTGGTCACAAATATACTTACAAGGTCATTTACAAGATGGACCTTTTAAGAAATCTTAACATCATGAGGAATGGACAGCCAAAACAGTTCAAAATGGTTGTTAAGCTTTTGCAAGAACCATTTATACTTTCGAGTTTTCTGTCCCATAGAAATGTCACAACAGAAATCACAATGTATGATTTTTAACTATTTATTTGTATGATACAGCTGCAAATAAGTATTTGAACACCTGAGAAAGCAATGTTCATATTTGGTACAGTAGCCTTTGTTTGCAATTACAGAGGTCAAACGTTTCCAGGAGTTTTTCACCAGGTTTGCACACACTGCAGGAGGGATTTTGGCCCACTCCTCCACACAGATCTTCTCTAGATCAGTCAGGTTTCTGGCCTGCCGCTGAGAAACACGGAGTTTGAGCTCCCTCCAAAGATTCTCTATTGGGTTTAGGTCTGGAGACGGGCTAGGCTACGCCAGAACCTTGATATGCTTCTTACAGAGCCACTCCTTGGTTATCCTGGCTGTGTGCTTCGGGTCATTGTCATGTTAGAAGACCCAGCCTCGACTCATCTTCAATGCTCTAACTGAGGGAAGGAGGTTGTCCCCCGTTTTTTTTTTTTAGATTATGTCTCTCACAGTGGACATGCACCTACGATGACAATTTCAGACCCCTCCATGATTTCTAAGTGGGAAAACTTGCAAAGTATCAGGGTGTTCAAATACTTATTTTCCTCACTGNTATATTGATGCTAGAGTTGATGTATGTGTGTGGTGCAGCTGGGACAACATTGAAAGGAAACTTAAATTGAGTTAATTGTTTTTTTTTTGCTTCAGCAATGGCATTCATCACCTGTCTTTACTGTATTTCTGTATAATTAAATGATTTTTATAGCACTGGCATCATAATGCTGACATTAAGAGCTGAATTGATTTAGGCCCGCCACTGTTCAAATCATGAACTCGTCATAGGAGCTTTTAAATTGGGCAGAGTTGAATAGGTCACACGATTGCATTACTCGACTTGCGTCATGAAGTATGTCATCAGTCTTGAATACTTCAGTATTTCAGTCCACACTACAACACGAAAACAGCGTTTCCAAATCCATCCATTTAGTAGACTCTTTTTTAACCTTCTTTGCCATTGCACATAAACACAACCCCAATGATGACTGTAGAATAAAATGGAGAGATAATGTGGTTTTACCCAGCAATAAACCTCACTTCAAAAATTAATGTTCTCTGATGGTTTCTTGTTCAGATTAATTCATCAGATAATAGTTGAAAATGCAGACCAGAATAACTTAACAAGTTTTATTAAAAAGACACAGTTTCTAATTATTCAATCTACGCAACTGCAACGGTGTACATTGTGTTGTGTGCGTGTGTGTTTCAGTTGAGTATGGTAGGAGAAGTGAAACTTAATTGAACCCCATAATTAGAAGTTTTTTTTTTTTCTCCAGAGGCGACACACTGCTGAGATTGTTTGACAGTTTGTCTATGATAAATAAAAATGCTTTGAAAACTTAATTAGTCCTCTGGCCTGAGGGTGACGAGTGGCACCGTGTCAGTCTGTGTCCATCTGTGTGCAGATTTACTTCGCTCATTCAAATCCAAACACTCAGTCTGATACGTGACTGGTTCTGTTCAGGAACCAGGTGCTTTGTCTATCCATGGTTAAAGTAAGGAAAAAGCTATATGCAGAGTTAACCCCCAGAAGTCTCATGGACCAGCCAACATTTCTAGTAAAGTGCTCAGGGAATGTACAGAACAGCTTCAATGTATGAGCAGCACTGCTTTTACTGAGTGCCTCAAGACAACGATCATCGTCCCTGCCAAAGAATTCTACAGTCTCCTGCCTCAATGACTATCATCCCATCATCCCATCATAATTAGGTGCTTCGAAAGGGCTCATCATGAAGACTCAGCTACCACACTTACTGGACCCCATTCAGTCTGTTATGACTGGGGCTCGAACCCGGGTCGTCAGAGTGAGAGTCTAACACTCTAGAAATATGCCACGGGCAGGACGAAGGATTCATATGCTGTAGATAGAATATTTATTGATAATATTTTTACATTTATTGAAGAGCTGTTTGCTTAGCCCACTGCTGCTCACTTTGCTGACTTACGACTGTATAGCAATGCACAGCTCGAACCACATCCTCAACTTCGCCATTGACACGACAGTGGTGGGTCTCATCAGCAAGAATGATGAGTCAAAACCTGAACCTGTCTCTGATCATTGACAAAAACAAACAAAAAAAACTTTACTTACTCTTCACTCTCCTACCATCAGGAAAGAGGTTCCAATGGTTTTCCCTCAAGCCACTGGCCTCCTTAATACACAGAACTGAACTGTAGAAAACTCACACATACACTCACTCAGCTGTGTGTTACTGAACTGTTACAACCTGAACTCAATACTCATTTTAATTCATGCACAACCATGTCCTCAAAACCACCCATTTAATATTCTAAATATATTATACTGTTTACGTACAATTTTGCACATCTTTGATCTTGCTGTTTTTGCACAACATTTTTTATAAATACACTCTTGTTTATAGATCTCTTTTGCACATTGTACTGTACAACATATACAGAAGGTTTACTGGTCCGCACTTTTATGTGTTTTGTGTCTATCTCCCACACTGTCCTGTACTGTCTGGTGTATTTTGTCCTGCACTTTTTGCACTTGGTTGCACACAAGGCATTTTGTCTGGCTAAGACAACTTACTTAGTCCTCACCTCTGTTTTCTGTTGTGTAGCACTGTGTACAGCATCAACTTTATATGATTAAAATTAAAATAAAAGCTTTATGACGACTTGCCTTGAGCTGTACGAGAAGAGGAACTCTGAGTCATTTAAAGCAAAGATGCCAAAACTATGTCCTGTGAGTCAAAGCTGGCCTGTCGTGACCTTTCATTTGGCCCACTATATCATATATTATAAGGACAGTTTGTCTACGATGAATTGGGGAAAAAATTGTTATTTGGAAAAATAAATAAATAAATAAGGACATGTCTTTTATTAATGGGTCAATAAATAGCTCTATTTGGCAACAAACTCTATAGTAAAATAAATTGTATTGTTACTCATTGTACTATAAGCTTCACTAAATTATAACTAAATAAAAATAAATGTAAAATTTTCTACTATCTATCTATCTATCTATCTATCTATCTATCTATCTATCTATCTATCTATCTATCTATCTATCTAGCTAGCTAGCTAATATCAATTATTGCTTAGAAATCATAGATAAGAGTAACCAGGGAAATTTAAATTTTAATATAATGTTTGTTATAATGCAACATAATTTTTTGGCCTTCAATCAAGTTAGATTTTTTTTTTTTTTGGCTCTTTATAGTTAAATGTTTGGGCATCTCTAGTTTAAATAAATGTTTGTCAACATCATGTAGTCAGAAAGCTGCTGTGGGTCAAATGATTTTGGCATGTAGGTACTAATTCAGTAGTGATGTACAGTATTCCTCTGGTACAGTTCTCTGGAAAAACATTACAGAATCTTTGTTGCTATATGATTGGCTTTTTCAGGCTATGCACATGAGAACATCAGAAAACAAGCTTACAAGACTTACCTGACTGTCTCACATTACTAACCTTTCAATGACTTAGTAAACTGTTAAACATATAAAGCAGACACAAGAATAATCAAAGTGAAAGAATGTGCATAGGTGATAACCATATGTATGAAGCTCACATGAGAGACAGCCATGACTTCCAACTTCTCAGATCGTTAAAAGCCCAGCAATCCTCTTGACAACCGGATGACCATGTGATCAACAAAATGAGCTCATCATTCAAGTTTGTCGTCCGTAACCGCATGGTAGTTCAAAAAAAGTCAGAGTGCAGCATTTTCTCCGTGATGTTAATTACATAGAAAATTAAACAAAATCTATAGCTGTGATTGAAATGTTTACTGGAGAGCCACAAGGTACAAGGAAAGAGGAGAGGAAAGAAGACAAGGTGAGTGATTTTGACTCAAAGCACACATGCCTTAGAAAGTATTGCATTTTTTTCCCATATTGTATGAGTGTTATTGTGCAAAAGTGTCCTCATGTATAGTGTTGCCTGAGAATCTCCATTTCACACAATGAAGGCAGTTTAGTGAAAAGAATGGGATGTGAAGCACAAACCAATGAGGGAGAAGAAGCAATAATTATGCTTAAGTAATAAACCAATTTTGACATCTGTCACCTCAGAGCGTCTTTCATTTAAATGAAAAGGAATAAACAGAGAAGATTCGCTCTCTTGTGAAGTACTGTAATCCTCTTTAAGAACACACTTCGCCTTGGAATGAAAAAAAATCTTTTCTTCTTGTATTGTAACGACGATAATTGAAGTTTCGTGTCGGACGTTATTCGGGTGCTTATCTCCTACTTCTTGTATGATTAACTTTTCAACATTTCTCTGGCTAAATCCCAAAGTTTTTTTTTTCCTCTTTCTTTTTTTCTGCTTTGCTGCTTCTTTTGTCATTGTTCATTTTCAATTGGCCAAATTTTCCTTTTTGAAATACAAAAAACCATTATGTCATCCCCATTTCTGCCCATTGAAGCTCCTACTTTTCTATTAAGGAGCAGTTTTGGGTTTTTTTTTAAGACAAAAAACTTTTAGTCTTGCACTTTCTTCCTATTATTTTCAGGCTTAAATCATGAGAAGAAAATGCACAGCTCGATTTTAAGCAGTTTTATTCAGGTTTCTAAAAATGAAGCCTTTCTATTTTTCTAAAAGCTTCATTCCATCGCTCTCTCTCTCTCTGTGCTCACTGAGGGTCAGATGGGAATTTAGAGTTTCACATTCCAATCTGTGGAATTGCAGGAATTGCTTGTAGGCTTTTATTCTGTCACAGTATTTGAACAAGTGCTGTGCCAGTGATTTAAACAGTGGTTCCCAAAGTGGGATCAGGGGAACAGCACAAAAAAAATCTGAGTAATGTTATAGGAATATCAGGGGAAATAGCAGGGAAGCGTCAGGGGAAGGTGAGGGAAATGGTGGGGGAACATTGGTAAAACATAAGGTAAGGGGAACATCAAAGGAACATCAGGGGAAATTTTGTGAAATGCTATGGGAACATCAGGGGAGCATCAGGAGAATTATATAAGAATTACAGGGAACCGTCAAATAAACATCAGGGGAACATTAGCATAATGCTGGAGAAATGTCGAGGGAACATCAGGGAAATGTCAAGGGAATGTTAACAACAAAGGAATGTCACAGGAACGTTAAGAGAACTTCCGCTACTTCTTTTGGCTTCTCTTCGTTTTCCCTCACCACATCCATTGACCTCCTTTTTGGCCTTCCTCTTTTTCTCCTTTTTGGTGGCTCCATAGCATTCTACTTCCGATATATCTCATATCTTTCCTCTGCATATGACCAAACCATCTCAATCTAGCCTCCCTCACCTCCAAAACATCCAACATGCGCTGTCCCTCAAATAAACTTATTTCTAATCCTGTCCATCCTCGTCACTCCCAATAAAAATCTCTCAGTAATGTTAAGAGAACGTTAGGGATATTTAATAGGGGCATTTGGGAAACATCAGGGGAACATTAAAAGACATCAGGGGAATATTAGCGGTACATCAGGGAATGCAGGAGAGCAACAATGGAATATTAAGCAAATATTACATGAATAATGGGGGGTTGGAATCCTATGGGAGTGTTGTTGGAATGCCAGGGAAGCATCACAAAGAAGACTTTGGATTTCTAAACAGAAGATCATGGCTTCAAATCCTAGCAGCTCTATGCTGCCACTGCTGGGCCCTTGAGATAGACCCTTAACCCTTAATTGCTCAGCTGTATAACAGAGATAACTTTACATTTTACTGCAAGCTGTATCCTGTATATACACTGCACACTATGTTTGTGACAAAAAGAATCTTGAATCGTAAAGTTGCTCTGGATGAAGGACTCTGCCAAATGCTGTAAATGTAAATGTAATGATATATTCTTTTGGTGAAAAGAACCCAAATTCTTTCATGTGTTAAATAAATAAATACAATATTATGGTACTTATATGAAACTGGAAAGTTGGACAATGTTTATAATTAGCTGCTGAAGAAATCTTTGATGGTTTGAGGGTCACTGAATAAACTGTTTCTGGGAAAGGGGTGTGGTTTATCCCCAGTTAATCCCCCTCACTGTAAGATGCAGGAGCCAAACCTGGATAAAACCCAGTCACACACACAAAGAGAGAGAGAGAGAGAGAGAGACAGAGAGAGAGAGAGAGCACTAAGGTCTTTCCCTTTCAGGAGGTGGCTGTAATTTGTCATTTTTTCATAAAAAATGAAGCCTTTTATGAAGCAAAATGAGTTCCCCAAATAGGAAGCGTCACAAAAGCCCTGTGATTAATTTGCTTGTTACGCGATTGCAGCTGTCACCTGTGTAAGACATCTGGACAGCAGATTGACTAATGCCATAAGTGCACCGAAACATGGCTCGCTCCCACTCCGCCTCTTTTAGCACGCTTTTAAGGGAAACTACTCGCTGTTTGAAATGGGCCTTTTTTCCAGCGGGGTAATTAATAAGCATTACTGGTGATTGACATGGTAATTAGCTGTATTAATATGGCACTAAGAGGCTTTGAACTGGGAGGGGGGAACGCACCGGGGTGAAGGAGGACGACTCCGAATTTAGGGAGGGAGACAGAAAGAGAGAGAGGGGCATTTCCCGCTGACCTGACTCACTGAAATGGATTATTTCTAATTGTTAGGTGTTTTTATATTTGACATTAGTTCATTAGCATCTTTTTTTAATATAAAGGATATTATAAAAGAAAGTGAAGCATTATGAAGACAAAAGTAAACTTCTGATTAGCCAGCAGACTTTAGAGAGAGAGAGAGAGAGAGAGAGAGAGAGAGATACAAAGAGCAAATACCCTTGCTTAATTTTTAATTATTACAGCATTATGCTGGGAGCGTGTGTTTATTTGATCTACTGTGTAATCAGGGAATTAATCAGAGGGAGTGAGAGAGAGAGAGAGAGAGAGAGAGAGAGAGAGAGTCAACAACATTTTTTTTTTATTTCATTTAAAAGTCCTGTCTTTATGACACCCTGTTATAATAAGCCTTTATAAATGTTCCCTTTAGACACCTTGGTTTATTATTTCTGTCCTGTGTTTATGTGGTGTTTGTATTACAGAACCAATTGTGTTATCAGTTGTGTAACACCGCAGTTTAGCATTTATAAAGGGGATATACTGCATAGACATGCAAACACTGCTGTTTATTTTACTGTGTATGTAGGTCACATGAAGCCTTATTAACACTGCAGGTTGGTACGTATTTAATAAGAATGTAGCCTTATAAATACCTCATTTAATTTTTTTGTGGATGGGATGTGTAGTCTTGTAAACATTGCAGTTTAGATTATATGTTGGGGTTATGTAGCATTATAAGGATTCAGAGGCTTATTTGGTTGAAAATAGTATTATGAACAAATATGTAGCTGTATGTACACCACAGTTTAGTTTATGTTTATGTAAATTGCAGCATTTTTATCACCACATTTTAGATTATATATATATATATATATATATATATATATATATAAAATATATATCTATATATATATATATATATATATATATAAGAAATATGTAGCTTTATAAACACTGCAGTTAAAATTATATGTTGGGGATATGTAGGCTTATGAGCACCACAATGTAGTATTTATGTATGGCATATGTAGCTCTATAAACCCTGCAGTTTAGCATGGATAGATAAATGGATGGATGGATGGATGGATGAATGGATGGATGGATAAATGGAGTGTAGATAGTGCCAAATGTGCAAATTTACAAGTGCAGATAAATATGTAATATATGTACAGCAAATAAATAAAAAGGCTAAAAAAGTGAAAAATGTGCAGACACTGTTGAGACAATTTGTCTCAAGAGGCAGGTAGCATTATGAATATTACAGTTTAATACCTACTTAGGGGATATGTAACATAAAAAAAAAACATAGTTCAATTCTTATTAATGAGAGTTGTAGCCTTATGAACTCTACAGTTTAGCAAAGATAAAAAGCTTTAATATATGCACTGTTATAAACAGTGCGTATTCAGTTTGTATAATGGCTTAAACCTAATGTTACTTCAGATTTGTGTCAACACCAGGACACAGACTTGAATCAGAAATCTTTATATTTTTGCATGTTTTAACCAACACCTCGTCCCTGCGGCTTCTCTCCATCTGCTCTCCTCTCTGCATGTTTGATGGCTTTCGTCGGCCTGTTTCAATAATCCTCAACATGTATGTTTAATGGCTTGGGCCTTGACAGGAAATGATCAGCAAATGAAAGGAGGCGGAGGGTTATTATGGTGCGCGGCAGCGTGTCAGGCCTTACCGACATTCGTTTTATTGTAACTCATTTCTGTGGCCGGAGTACGTTCCGGGATTTAATGTTTCCATTCCCCCAGTCCTGTTCTGCATGACAAATTGTTTTAATAAACATATAGCGGGTAATAATAAAGTAATAATAAGCCTAGCAGTCACCTTATATCACTGCAGTTAAATTCTCTCCTTCCACACGCCGGCGTTGCTTACAATGACAATTACAACGCCGAGCCGCTTCTTAGCGCCGGGCGAACACAATGGACAGATTTAATATAGTTTGTAAATATGATTAGTGAGCTGTCGTGTTATTGGAGTGGAGTATTTACATTTCTCGCAGGGGTTATTCAGTATACACCAGCCACATTAAATACAGAGGCCTCCCTATTTCCCCCTCTCCTCTATTTTTTTTCTTTCTTCCTTTCTGCCTTCCTTTCTTTTCTCCTTACACACTCGCCTTCACGAGTTAATGAAAAAACGGGGCTGACCGTTAATATTCCACGGATCAATCACCATTTTTAATTTTGAGGATAAATGTGCAATTGTGTAATTCTCTAAAGGTTTCTCCCACCTACACTCTGTGTGTGTGTGTGTGTGTGTGTGTGTGTGTGTGTGTGTGTGTGTGTGTGTGTGTGTGTGTGTGTAAGTACGCAGATCCAGGATACTGTTATTGGAAATGAGAAAGAATGTGTTGGTGTAATGGCTGCTGGTTATTTACAGGGGTAATTTCATGCTACATTTCAATTATTGCCGAGATTTGTTTTAGCTCCTCAAGCTGTTGCTTCACCTGCAATCGACTGGCGAGAACAAATTTATAATCAGCCTTGTGTTTTGTGTGTGTGTGTGTATGTGTGTGTACACATCCTTCACT
Organism: Silurus asotus; assembly: GCA_024362625.1. Lineage (NCBI taxonomy): Eukaryota > Metazoa > Chordata > Actinopteri > Siluriformes > Siluridae > Silurus > Silurus asotus. Next base: position 316,744 of record MU558159.1, on the reverse strand, counting down.
TAAGTAGAAGTACAGCTATAAAATAAGTACAGTTTTAAAATACTCTGGTAAAATTGAAGTACTGACTATACTTTTTTACTCAAGTTAAAGTAAAGACGTATGGGCTTTGACATGTACTAAAGTAAAAAGTAGCCATTTAATACAGATTATATATTTAGAGAAAATGTTATTTTTTTTATTAGTTTCATTAAAAGACAGACATATAAATAAATAGACATTTTAAGCTTTCTATTCATATATCATTTATGTCTGTGAGGCAAGAATTTACTGAGATTCGAGCTAGCTCCTCAAGCTGTTGCTTCACCTGCAATCGACTGGCGAGAACAAATTTATAATCAGCCTTGTGTTTTGTGTGTGTGTGTGTATGTGTGTGTACACATCCTTCACTTAAGTAGAAGTACAGCTATAAAATAAGTACAGTTTTAAAATACTATTTATGTCTGTGAGGCAAGAATTCACTGAGATTCGGGCTGATAGCGCACCCTGTATGGGTTTTTTTATTTAACAAAAGCACAGTTTTTTGTTGTTATTATGAGTTTATTTATACAAATAAAAGTAGAACTTTTACAGATTCTAATGATGTATTGCTCTTATCTGTTCGATCAGAAAAAAACTTAGTAATTTAAGTTTGAGTGTTAATTGCCGGATTTGTGCATCATGGCGGATTTTGGTGCTTGATTTGAGACTTGGCACATCAATAAAAAACAAATGTTTAGTAATTAAAAAAAGAAATTTGGTAGAGGTTATTATTTTTTTTTATATCTGAGTAAATAAAGGGCATCATGAATAAACATATGTTGTGCTGAAGGTTTTAATTTCACCTCTTTTATGTTTATTTATTTATTTACTTATTTTTTTTATTAAAATACAAATTTCTCAAACAGAAATGAGCGCTTGTCGCTGTTGAGCGAAATTAGAGCCGTTAAAATTAATTTGCGTTAACAGCCCTAATTAATATATTAATACAAAACAAATTTCAAATTTTGTTGCCTATTGAATGTATCCAAGCTGAACATTCGCAATACAGAACACAAGCAGAGAAAAGATGATGATCAGGTGATCAGGAATGTCTCAGTCATGTTTACATCGATAAGCAGGCATTTTTTTGCTCCAGCTGATTTCTGATTTGTCACGTGAGCACCAGTTTTGTTTAATTGCTGGTATATTATTAGAGGATCTTTGTTATATAACCTTATACACAGAAATACTTAGTCTGATACATAATTCAGTTTATTGCGATTCCATACTCTGTGACAAAAAAATAATCAGAAAATTTACTAAAATGACACCACACTGACTATATGGACACTTGACCATAAGACTTGAAGGTCCTTTATAAACGCCCTGTTCCACATATCGTCCCCATTTGCTGTTAAAATAACCTCCACTCTTCTGGGACAATGTTCCACTAGATTTTGGAGTGTGCTTTAGGAGATTTGTTCTTATTCAGCCACAAGGGTTTTAGTAAAGTCAGGTACTGATGTAGGTGAGGAGGCCTGGGGTGCAGTCAGCGTTCAGTTAATCCCACAGGTGTTCAATAGGGTTGAGGTCAGATCTCTATAGCAGGCCACTCAAAATCTTTCACTCCAACCCATGTAGACTACCACATCTAAAGATTTGTGGGTAAAATTTGGGGAAGAACCATATATGGCTAGAAGTCAGGTGTCCCAATACTTTTTTCCGTATAGTTTATTAATGTTGTCTATATATATTTCTTTTAATATTTTGAAATCCTAATATAAGATATGGTAAGATATGTTTGTGCAATATATTAATGTAAATAAATATGCAGCATAATAATAAGTCTGAAGCACAATGCAGTCAAATAACTAACACAAATATTGATGGAATAATCCGGTGCAGTAGAGGCGCGGCACATTTCGTCTGTCTCTTTGCATCAATCTGTCTGATGATCTATTAGCACTGCGTCAGGAAGATTAGATGCTGAAATCATTGCATTCTTCCACGTAGAAGGGGGGGGGACGTGTTAAAGTGCACAGGTCATTAGAACACGTGTCTCTGCTGTTCCCGTGTTTAACTCACAGGTACTTGTAAAGGATTAATTTTGCTTGTGTATGCAAACGAGAGAGAGAGAGAGAGAGACAGAAGGAGAAGATGGAACAGAAGCTGAGAGAAGAAGTGAAAGAGACAACAGAACATGAGAGAAAGACAGATAGACAGAAATTAAGTGAGAAAAAAAGAAACAGGAGGCTAGAAAGAAAGACAGACAGATAGAAAGACAGAATTTGAGAGAGAGTGAGAAACAATGAGTGAGATAAAAAGAGAAACAGACAGTGAAAGTGAGAGAGTGTTGGAGAGAGATTTTTGTGTTGTGTGAAAGATTATGATGGTCATTATGCCACATATGAAGAAAAAACAACAACAATAACATCAAGATGACATTCATGATCCATATTCTCATCTCCACTCTCATAAAGTCACTCGTCTATAAACTGATGCTCCTCGTGTGCACATATGAATATTTTGTGAAGTCGTAAGTTCTGTCACATCGCTGGAGTAAATTTCCCTGCAGTGTAACAGAGAGACTTTTTTTTATTGAAGTAAAGGAGATCAGATCATCACAAGCCCCTCTGACATGACCACACTGAGCACTCGCTGTCCATCATGGCCTGAGCTGCACTCTCTAATTGTTGTCAAGAGTGGGCTGATCTCGTCTGCTTCTCTGTGTCTGTCTCTGGGTCTGAACACCATAAAAAGAAGACACACAGTTTACAAAAGAAGGGCGTTAACTAGAAAAATCATTACTGTGTCTTATTCCCCTATACCAAACACACATTACACCATCACTGCATCTTTCTCTCTATCCTACACGAAACACAACATACACCATCACTGCGTCTTTCACTCTCCTATACCAAACACACCACACCATCAATGCGTCTCTCTCTCTCTCTCTCCTATACCAAACACACCACATTATCAATGAGTTTTTCCCCTCTCTTTCTTTCTTCTATACCAAAAACACCATACACATTATACATCTTTATTATACTACAAGCACACCATAAACCATCACCGTGTATCCCCCTCTCTCTATTCTACACTTTATTTTTATTTCATATTTAATATTTCTTTCAATTTTGTTTTACTTTCTATTTTTCAAAATAAATATTGCTTCTTAAATCTTTTTCTTCTACCTCTTCTCTTTTCTATCCACATTTTCAGTTTTTTTTCAGCTCTGTGTTTCATTTTCTGGTGTTTTTACTGTCTCGTTCAGTTCTGCCTCATTTCACATAATTAATCAGAAACTTTAAAAACAGACACTGAATGTTCTGGAAACATTTCCTGTTTGTTCTGTTCACTGAAGGAAAAGGAAAAGTTCAAAATGATGCTGAAGCTTTAGACTCTATTATGGTCCACCATGTTCCTGTTTATTACAGTAGTAGCTGAGGTTTAGTGAAGAAAGTGTGACATTTCTGATCTTTCTCACTCTCTCTCTTGCTCTCTCTCTCTCTCATAAACCGCAGTAGATGTGTCGTGTCTGTCAAAAAGTTCCAGTTTCTCATTTGCTGCAATAATATTTGAGTTGGCAGCGTTTCTGTGCCTCCACTGGCGGACGGATCTAAAGGATGCATGACCTTTCAGAGTGGATTCATATTTGTGTAATTGCGTTTGGTTCTTGTTGCACTGCGTTAGAGCTCGTTACCAATTTTATTGCTTTTCCACCTCAATTTTAGACATCAGTTTATCAACCAGAGCATAAACATTTCCGCATCAGCTTCACAGGTCACAGGCCAGATTGAAGAGTGAAACCAATTCATGTTAAAATTATTTTGTAAATCTTTTGTGAAAAAAAAAGAAAAAGTAAAGAAATTACATTTAATGGCTAATATTGCATAATATTCACAGCCTATGTTTTGTTGTTTTATTGAATTATTAATTATAAAGTTTTGTATATTGAAATTTTTTCTGGTCATCTTAGTGATTTTTTTATTTTGTATGCCGTGTGTGTGTGTGTGTGTGTGTGTGTGTGTGTGTGTGTGTGTGTGTGTGTGTGTGAATATATACAGTGTTTAGACAACTCCAAACCTCTGTGCTACAACCGCATCTGTGCCACCTACATCATCTCGAGCAGTTCAGAGTCAATATTTGTCTAATAACATGACAAACACATACAAATGTAAATAAAATACAACCTATTTACCAGAGATGCCGACTCATAATTTGCACCGCTCCTCAGAGGCCGTAATCCAGTGGTACCGCTCATATTCACTGGTCTAGAAGTGGAGAACAAACCCTTTCCTGGGCTGAGACTAGCTAGCTAGCTAGGTTGGCCAAACTCTTCTCACGATGTCTAGCTTTTCTTCAAAATTTATTTTTAAATATGTCCATGACCAAATCAATTTCTCTTTCTACTTAGGCATAAAATAGTCTAACTTAGATGTATTCATGTGTGCAAAAAGATGTTTTGCCACACACGTTTTGCCGGTCAACTGTAACTGTAACTAACAGATTCCTCTGACCAAATAATCAGAGGATGGAAAAATGCTGATGCTATTCTGGGCCAGCTAGCTGGCTCTTCTTCATATTATTATTTCGGCTGCTCCCATTAGGGGTCGCCACAGCGGATCATTCATCTCCATACCACCCTGTCTTCTACATCTGCCTCTTTCACACCAACTACCTGCATGTCCTCAGTCACCACATCCAAGAACCTCCTACTTGGCTACCTCCAGCTCTGCTTCCTGCCTTTTACACAATGCCACTGTATCTAATACATACAACATCGCAGGTCTTACCACAGTCCTATAAACTTTCTCTTTTATTCTTGCAGATACCCTTCTATAACAAATCACTCCTGTCACTCTTCTCCACCCACTCCACCCTACCTGCACTTATTTTTTTTACTTCCCTAACACAAACTCCATTACTTTGCACTGTTGACCCCAGGTACCTAAACTCCACTACCTTCTCCACCTCGTCTCTCTGTGACCGCACCACTCCACTGCCCTCCCTCTAATTTATGAACATGTACTCTGTCATACTCCTACTGACTTTCATTCCCCTTCTCTCCAGCACATAGCTCCACCTCTCCAGGGTTTTTTCAACCTGCTCATTACTTTCACCACAAATCACAATATTATCCACAAACATCATAGTCCAGGGAGACTTCTGTCAGACCTTGTCCGTCAACCCGTCCATCACCACTACGAACAGGAAAGGGCTCAGGGCCGATCCTTGATGCAGTCCAACCGTCACCTTGAACCAGTCTGTCGTTTCAACTGCACACTTCACTGCTGTCACACTGTTCTCATACATGTCCTGCAGCACCCTCACATACTTCTCTGACACACCTGACTTCCTCATAGAATACCACAACTCCTCTTTCAGCACCTTGTCGTACACATTCTCTAAATCCACAAATACACTATGCAATTCCTTCTGTCATTCTCTATACTTCTCCATCAACATTCTCAAAGCAAATAATGCGTCTGCGGTGCTCTTCCTCGGCATGAAAAAATACTGTTGCCCACAGATGTTCTCTCAGCCTGGCTTCCACTACTCTTTTCCATAATTCATGGTGTGACTGATCAAATAAATTCCCCTGTAGGTCCTGCAGGTCTGCCCATCTCCCTTATGCTTAAGATCAGTACCAGCACATTCCTTCTCTATTCCTCAGGCATCCTCTCACCTTCCAGAATCTTGCTAAACAATCTGGTTAAAAACTCCACTGCCATCTTTCCTCAACATCTCCATGCTTCTACCTGTAGGTAGGTCATCTGGTCCAACCGACTTTCCACTCTCATTCTCTTAATCACTGTTCTCACTTCCTCCTTACTAATCCAATCCACTTCCTGCTTCACTAACTCCACATCTTCCAACCTTCTCTCTCACTTATTATTCGCTCTCATCAGCTGCTTAAAATACTCCCTCCACCTTCTCAACACACTTTCCTCATTAGTCAACAGATTTCCATCTCCATCTTTTATTGCTCCAACTTGCAGTGCATCCTCCCCAGCTCGGTCCCTCTGCCTGGCCAATCAGTATGAATCCTTTTCTCCTTCCTTAATGTTTAACCTCTCATACAGCTCCTCATATGCCTTTTCCTTGGCTTTCGCTACATGCCTCTTTACCTGCTTCCGCATCACCTTGTACGTCTGCCTACTTTTCTTATCACCCTGTCAATCCCATTTCTGGTTTGCCAACCTCTTTCTCCTTATGCTCTCCTGCACTTCCTAATTCCATCTCCATGTCTCTATGTCTTCCTTTCTATTTCCAGATGTCACAACAAGTACTCCAATCTCCTTCAGGTTACATTTCCTACATAGAAAATAGTCCACCTGTCTGCACCTTCCTCCACTCTTATAGGTCACCCTATGATCCTCTTTCTTCTTAAAACACGTATTCACCACTGCAATTTCTATCCTTTTAACAAAATCTACCACCATCTGCCCTTCCACATTCCTCTCCTTAAGGCCATACCTACCCATAACCTCCTAATCACCTCTGTTCCCTTCACCTACATGTCTATTAAAGTCTGCAATAAATCACCAATTGTTCATTCCTAGTTACACCATCTACCACTTGATCTAATTCACTCCAAAATCTTTCCTTCTTCTCCATCTCACTGCCGACTTGTGGAGCATAGGCACTGATGACATTTATCATTATCCCTTAAACTTCCAGCTTCATGTTCATCACCCTATCAGAAACTCTCCTTACCTCCACTACACTCTTACTGTATTTTCCTTCAGAATCACCGCTAAACCATTTCTCGTTCCATCCACACCATGATAGAACAGTTTAAACCCGCCTCCAATGCTCCTGGCCTTACTCCCTTTCCACTTGGTCTCCTGAACACACAACAAATATACATTTCTCCTCTCCATCATATCAGCTACCTCTCTCCCTTTACCAGTCATAGTGCCAACATGTAATGTACCAAACATAACCTTTACTCTCCTACACGTCTCCTTTTCCTGCCGTCTCTGTAGATGTCTTCCTCCTCTCCGACTCCTCCTTCGGCCAACAGTAGCCCAATTTCCACTGGTACTCTGTTGGCTAACGATACCTGTGGCGGTCGTTGGTAACCCGGGCCTCAACCAATCCGGTATAAAGTTCTTAGTCATGACCCGCATATTCGATTTGGCACGTTTTACGCTGGATGTCATTCCTAACGCAACCCTCCCCATTTATCCGGGCTTGTGGCCGGCAATAAGAGTGCACTGGCTTGTGCCTCCCTAATGGCTGGGTTGCCAGCTAGCTGGCCCTGTAAGAGGAATATGAAATCTAATTCCTCAGCACCCGGCACGCTCGCTTCACCTGTTTTTCATCATCTCTCCCTCTTCTTAAAGCCCCCATTCACACTCACTCACCGTTCATTTTACAGAAGATCATTCCTGGACTACCTGTAGAAAGGACTATACCAGTTTTCCGGTAATGTTACTTCCTGGCTTGTGTTTGTTCTCTGAAAGACTATTTATCTCATTTATAAGACTTCGGTTTCCATCCCTTGATCAATGCGTGATAGAAGAATGGACCGACCTATACACTACCTCGATGGATCCGCAACCCACTTTCATCTCGGATCCATCATTGAGCTCACTGCCTCCCTCCGGGATGCAACCCACCTCCAGCACCCCGATGGCTCTCCCAGCTTTGTATTCCTGAGAAGTGGCAGAGTGCAATGGCTTCCTTCTGCAAGTAAATCTCTATATTGAGATGCAGCCACACAAGTTCCCCTCCGATCAATCCAATGTGGCGTTTCTCACTTTCCCACTCACCGGGAGGGTATTGGCCTAGGCGAGGGCAATATGGTTTGCAAATTGCACCATAACAACATCCTAAGTGCTATTCATGAGGTATTCTGCACTGCACTGGGGCCCTCACTACGGCGGATCAATTACCTATTCTACAGCAAGGGACTACTCCCCTGTAGGAATACAGTCTCCGTTTCCACACCTTAACGAGCCACCAGTGGCTGGATCGAGACCTCGCTCCTTGGGGCTTACCGCCAAAAGTTAAACCAGGACATTAGATTGGTGATGGCAATATATGACAATGCACTAGGGTTGGAGGCTTTCATACAGCGGTCCGTCCGCATCTCCCAGTGGCTGGCAGCCTGTCGATCCCCAGGGCCAGAACCTGCTCCTCCTCAGTCCTTTTCTTCAGCTGTCAAGAAAGGAGAGAGACCATCGCCTCGTGGCTGGAGCATGCCTGTATTGTGGAGATCGTGGTCACTTCATTTTACAGTGTCCCGCCAGACCCCCACAACCCGCGGTGAGTATGGCCAACTTCAACTCTGATATCACCCATCTCTCTAAAATCTCAGTCACTCTAGAAACCCCCTGCCCTGGCCATTCAGACTATTCAGGAAAGATCCTTTAGGTGTGGCTAGATGAAATACTGTGCTCAGGTGATCATCCTCCAAGTTGGCCTGTTCCATCGCGAGGAGATTCAGTTTCTCATGTTGGAGAACTCTAGAGTAAGCGTCATACTGGGACGAACCTGGCTGTCAATACACTTCCCCCAAGTGCTCATTTGATCCCTTTGACATCCTCTAGTGGAGCCCCCAGTGCAAGGAGCAGTGTTTGCAGGACCTAACCCATCCACTTCCAAACCCGATCCCCCTGGCAGCCACACTCATTAAGGGAGCCATGTGTACTCTCCTCCGAGGAAATTGTGTCAGACCGGGGATCCCAGTTCACATCCCAGGTGTGGAAGGTGTTCTTTCAGCTTTTAGGGGAGAGCCACCCCTGGGGGTGGGGGGTAATATCAGGGAACCAACGGCCACAATGCAATTTATGTGGCAAGGACACTAGTCCTTAGCCCTGTGTTTCCTGTGATTGTTGATTTATGTAGCACCAGGGTTCAGGAGGAACGTTGTTTCATTTCACTGTGTAATGCATCAGCTATATATGGTTGAAATGACTTCTTGACTTCTTGACTTGATTCAGGCAGCAAACACAAGCCTCAAGATCAGTTCATAGAAAACAATGACTTGTATAAAGGCCAGTGTTTAGGGCAGCATTTAGAGCAGAACTCAAGGGATATACAGTCTTTAAGTGTAGAAGAAAAGCATCCGTCCAGTAGTCAACCATAACTTAGTAGAGAACCATTAGCTGGATCTAGGATGAAAATTGGCAGCTGGATGACGATGAGCCCTTTTGGTCCCAGTCTTGCACTACTCTTCTCTCACAAGGAACCCTCTATACAACAAACAAACAACAAACATTTTTGATCCTAACCCTTTCCTAAAGTATATTTAAAAAAAGGTACATACAAAGCTACAGCAGGTGCTTACTCACATTTGAGTATAATAACAATTGTTCCTCAAAACAGGGTACCAGCAAAGGACAGCAAACGAGTCTTCCTATGTGCTTACCACACTACTTTCTGCCTGATGCTCCTTCTACACTCCCTTTTAGGCACATAAGCCCCTCTGAAGTTTGAGCGCCCCCTAATGAAAGGACTAACTATAGCATGCCGAAGAGACTATTGGAACTATTGAAACAGTAAAACTGTTCCAATATAAACCAATTAGACATCCTGTAATCATGTTTTAAGCACTAATGCTAAATGCTAATACTGTGTAATATTGATATATTATAAAATACAATGGTGATAGTGATAGTAGCACTATTTATTGTTATTTTTTACTACTTTATCTGGCCCGAAAGAGTAAAATGTTTTCTTAATACTCTGTGGGTTTCTTTTAATTTACAGCACTAACCTCTCAGCTCTTACGCTCATTTCATTGACGTGGGCCGTCCTGCTCTCTCGTGCCTCGTCCACAACACAAGTTTTAACTCTCATCTCTGCTAATGAATATTTTTGCTTATAGCAGCTGCTTCTCCTCTGAGATTCCTTTTAATTAATCATTTATAAATCTGTTAGTTTATTCAGCTCTGCCTTTGGCACCGGCTGCGTTGGGAAAGTGCGAATGATTAGTTACAGGAATGAACGCTACGCACACACACACACAGACACACACACTCACACACACACACACACACACACACACACACTATCATCATGCCTTGTGTTTTGAACTGATTAGCGCCTCATGCAAAGCAGCGTTTTCATTTTACACAGCGCTTCGTTTTGCTTTCAAACACTGCCTTTGGACTGAATACATTTCAGCCCTGTGAGGAAGTGTTCAGCTGAAGAATGTCTCCATCTGTCCCATGCTCTAGGGCTCTAATGAGGGCTGTGATGTCACAAAACTAAATTAATTTACAATAATACACAAATCTTTGATATGATGTCATTTATACTAACGATGTGTAAGTGTATACACACTAAATAGACAATAGTTAGTGGACATCTGACCATGTGATTTTTTTAACGTCCTATTTATATTTAGACTCCATTTGCTATTAGAATAACCTCCATTCGCTTTAAGGAGCTAGAGCAACGTCGAAACACTTTAAGAACGCACCCAAGTGTGGAATAATGTGTGGAATTAGTCAAAAATTGGACACTGGCCATCACCGATGAGGTGACATCATGACCAGGAGTATAAAACGTATATAAGTGAGGGCAGGGGCAGCTTCTGTCTGTTCACTAAGCACTCTGTGTGTTTGTGTTGTCTGTCAGATTGTTAGTCAGAAAGAAATTAATAAATAAATGAAAGCAAAAAATTTAAGCACAATTTTCGGCCGTGCGCTCCTCCCTGCCCCCACTATATTACTGGGGAGGATATGCACAGCTTGTTTGTCGCTTGCTTGGGAGCGGTGCATGTGAAGTTGGTTCTTGAGGAAGCCGTCTGTGTCCACTGTGCTTGCACATCTCTGTGCTCGGCCCGCTCCCGCTGGGCACTCTTCGCGGAGGGTGTCGTACTCTGTAAGCTCGTGGTTGAAAGGTTTTAGGAGAACAAGAAACAGACGGCGGTGTTCCAGTGGTACCTCCCACGCCGTGAGGGATCCTGTGCGGTGCTCGGCCTATGTCACCTATGAGGTGACAAATCTGAAGACTGTCATCTTCAACAGGAAGGCTTCAAAGAAAAGGTCCTGACACAGGACTTTCTGGGGAGCCGCACCACTTTATCCAGTGCCCACCCTGTCCTGCCCCACTCAGGGACCTGGTCTGTTAATCCTACCACCCTCTGCGCTTCAGGGCACGACCACTACTTGAACCGTCGCAGGGCGCTGCCCGGCTCTAGGCACACTGAAGGTCAGTCTCGAGAGACTGTTACCCATGAGGCACTTTGTGGCAGCTTGGAAAGATTTTTCAGATTTGTCCCAGTGGGTCCATTTCGGCTTATCACGCATCTTTGCGGCACCCGGTACGACCTATAGTGCCAGGGTGGGACCTGGCCATCGTTTTGGGGGCTCTGTCTAAGCCCCCCTTCTAGCCTCCAGCCAAGGCATCTTGGAGGCATCTTTAAATCAAGACCGCGTTCTTGTTGGTCATCTGCTCTTGTTGATCATCTGAATGGGGTTACATCCCCAAGGTGCCCTCGGTCGTCCCACGACCCTTAAGATTACAGGCATTCTATCCATCACCGTTCCAGGCCCCAGACCAGAAGAAAAATGAAACAGCTCTGTTGGAGAAGGACCGATCAGCTGCTCGTCTGCCATGGCCCTCCCAAGAGAGGCCTACCTGCTCATAAGCAGATTCTGAGCAGGTGAATTGTTGATGATATCACACCATCGTATGTGTTCTCTGGTCTCCCCACTCCCTTCGGTGTCAGAGCTCACTCCACCCGGAGCGTGGCTGCCTCAAAATCTCGGTCATCTGGAGTTCCCCTTTAAGACATATGTAACGCTGCGGGTTGGTCCACCCCGTTGACCTTTGTGCAGTTCTATAACCTAGACTGCAGTGAAACTTCTGGCCCCTCAGTCGTTCTCTAGCTGTGTTGACAGATACACACTAGGCAGGGCTCGAGTTCCTGAAAGGGAACATCTCTAGGTTACGTGTGTAACCCTAGTTCCCTGATGGATTGAGACGCTGCATCTCTATGCCACACCTCCGGCGTCCCTGCAGCGCTTCCTTCTACCTTACAAAAGCTGCCGCTGCCCTCACTTATATGCGTTTTATACTCCTGGTTGTGACGTCACCTCATTGGTGACGGCCAGCATAAAATTTTTGACTGATTACACACATTATTTCAGAGCGTGAACACTCAGGCATGTTCCCAAAGTGTTTAGATTCAGCGTCTCATTCCCTCAGGGAACTAGGGTTACATACGTAACCTAGAGACGTTCTTCTTAGAAGATTCCAATAGAAGGTTCCACTAGATTTTAGAGTGTAATTGTGAGATTTGTGTTCATTTAGCCAGAAGGAAGGGTGTTAGTGAGGTACTGATGTAGGGTAAGGAGTCCTAGGGGTGCAGTCAGAATTCCAATTCATTGGAAGTTTTTCAACAGGGTTGAGGTTAGAGCTTTATAGCAGACCATTTAAGATCTTCCAGTCCAACTAATGTAAACCATTAATATAACATAACATTAATTGCTATCGCATCCAAAGGCATCATATACAGTTGCATGCCTCCTACATTGTTTGAACAGTTTGGGGAAGAACTACACAAGCTGGAAAAGTCAGGTGTCCCGATATATTTGTCCATAAAGTGTATAAACTGCAGACTAGTTCAAGTTTCTCTGAATTGTTTGAACTCATCCTAGGTTCTTGATATTTAAAACAGTGATGTCTGATTTTGTTGGGGCAGGGCTACACATGTGCTTAAATTTACTAAATATATTTTGCTTCTTTGTACCTCCACCAAAAGTTTTAAGGAACACCTTACCTATTCGCTGACTAAAAGTAGCTTACTTGGTTTTTCATAGTTAGCCAGAAATACTATTTAAATATTAAATTAATATTAAGTATTAAATAAATACATTTTTAATTGTATAGTCATTTCAATGAAGGAAATTTTCTTAAACCAGCTTTACAGAAAAGCAGTTATATCGTTGTATAAAAGAATGCGTCTATAAGTTTGTTCCTAATAATTGTTCATTAATAAATGTTCATCATCAGTGAGTGAGCCAGTGGTAACTATGGCATGGAAAAACTCCCTGAGATGGCATGAGGAAGAAACATTTCGAGAAGGACCCGGACTCAAAAGGGAACTCATCCTCAACTGGGTGGCACCGAATGTCCATTCGTTACAGATGTTGAATGTGCTGTTCAGTGTGAGTGTAAGTCCAACCTCTTCTGCATCACATTGACCAGCATGGTCTTTTCTCTTTCTCTTGACATTAAAGACTGTACTTAGAGCAGATAGGTGGAATGGCTCAAATTGGCCTGATTTCTAATAAAATCATGACACATTTGGGAACACAGGACATTATAACTGCTTTAAATCACATTCAGTCACCTGCACTGGTTGTCTGAGCTTGCATGTTAAGCTGCCCATCTTTTACCTCGTTGCTCTCTGTGCGCCATGCAGCAGGTACATGAGACTTTAGAGAATGCCAGGTGAATATCGGAGGCTGAATTATGTAGCCGAGGCGGCGCACATCGCTTACTGATAACGCTGACAGAAAATAATCATCCGGACAGGAAAAGAGACTGGAGGAGAAATGGAGTGGGCTTCATATTCAGTAATTACATTCAACTGCAGTCAGCTGAGGAGGTGTGTGTGTGTGTGTGTGTGTGTGTGTGTGTGTGTTTGTGTATGTGTGTATATGGGGCGGGGGGGTGATTGGGGTCTTTGCATTGTCTACACAACAAGAACCAATCACTTGTATTAAAATGCATCTTAATTTCCTCTTTTTTCTAATAGCAAAGCATGCATTAAAGCGCCACAGATGAGAAACGGAGATTCTGGCAAGCCCCCCACTGCCTTGTCTCCATTACCCACAATTCCTCACTTAGACACTGTGCTTATGTTTCTGTTATTGTTCTAAAGACATCATGTTTGCACCTTGCTCCCTCTGAAGGTGACACTCAATTCTTGAGGTTTGAGTTCTGGATTGTGATTGGCCAGAAGGTGTTGATTTGTTCTGCCCAGTTTTATATTAATGTGCTCATTTCCACAGAAACAGTTTATAAAAAAGCTCATTATAAAAGATTATAATAATAACAAAAACATTGCCATTGTCTAAATTGCCTTTTGATAATTACATTTACTTCATTTGGCAGACGCTCTTATCCAGAGCGACTTATACTTATTTCATCCATACAATTGAGCAGCTATGGGGTAAGGGCCTTGCTCAGGGGCCCAGGAGTGTCAGATTGGTGTGGCTGGGATTTAAACTTATGACCTTTGGATCCTAAGTCCAATTCCTTAAACACTAAGGTACCACTTTCCTTGACTTTCCTGATTTAGTCTTATAACAGCATAAGAAAAATCAGGAGTAAAGAGTCTATCAGGCCTTATATACATCTTCACTTACATTAGAAACACAGCCTGAATAATAAACAAGGAACCCTGAAAAAACCCTGGTAGAACACCTAAGTTATGTTGCTCCACAGGCATTATAATGGTCTGTAAGTGTTTAAATAACACTCTACTTCTTATTATTATTATGATGAGTGCAGACAGCCAGTGTTGCGATCTCTGGCTCTTTCTGTGGTTGTTTAGATCTGATGAATGTATTTGCACTGGCCGGTGACCCAGACTGTAAGAAATCTGATTCCTCGCTGTGTTTCAAACACTAACATCTCTCTGCTATTTTCTCTGGCAACCCACAGACAATATAATCCTCACAGCTGGCCCATAAATCTTACTTTAGCCCTTCAGGCCTTAAACAGTGTCGAGTGCTAGGAAAAGATATGAACTTTGCACTGCTGCTGCTTTCCAAAAGAAAGTCTTCGCATGGAACCGTTCCTCAGATCGGAATTCTGAGTCTGACAGCAGGGTATAATGCTGTAAGTTATTGCTTTAATTTTGATTTTCATTTCTCATAATTGCATTACGTTCAGCGCATCCACAGTGTGGTGGTCTGCAGGAAGAGTGGGTGGGGTGTGGGAGGGGAAGAAATTTGCTTTGAAAACCTTGCTGCAAAGCAACATTCTAGCACATCTGATGCTTTTCAAAAAGGAATTTCATCTGGGATTGTAAAGTGTGTGCCTCTAGATTGTGATGGAAAATGATCACAAGATTTAGTGTATAACTTTTTTAGATGAAAAACCTATATTTGGATGATCAGAAGCTGAGTCATTTTGATGTGATTTTTTTAGCGACCAACATAATTCACTTTATTTCGGACATTCATAATTTATGAATACAGGTTAAATTTCTGGATAAATATATAGCAATATAGATTGTTTGTGCTCTTGTACTTTCTGAAGGAATGGAGGAGCCTTGGTCTGGTTTAAAACCTTCAGATGTACATCACAGAATAATAGTACAGCCATTGGATATGATCAAAATAGTAGAAATTGTAAAAAACTAGGAGAACTAACAGTATTGCAGGTGCAGAAAATGCGGAAATAAAGCACAGCAGAAAAAAGTTTCACTTAACTATTTTATTTGATGTGTGTTTGTTTTAAGAATTCAGATAGGAAATAGTCAGGGAAACTATCTTGAACTAGATTTGTCTTTATTTTTAACCAGATAACAATTAAATTACCTTTTTGTTTTATCTATAAATTACACTATAAGTGTTGGGACACCAGAATTTTCACACACTGTTACCCATGAAGTTGGAGGCACACAATTTTATAGGATGTCTTTGGATTTAGTGAAATAAAATTTTCCCTTTACTTGAACTAGGAGACCCAAACACGTTCCAACTTGACAATTTCCTGTGCACAAAGTCAGCTCCATGAAGATATGGTTTATATGGTTTGGAGTGGAAGATCTTGAGAGGCCTGCTTTAGAGCTCTGACCTCAACCATACTGAAACCTTCAGGATGAATTGGACTGCTGACTGCACCCCAGGCCTCCTCACCCTACATCAGTACCTAACTTTACTTACAACATTGAGGTTGAATGAGCACCAGTCTGCACAAGCACACTTCAAAATCTAATGTCACATGTCGCAAATAGAGACTAAATGTGGAATGGGATGTTCAGCAAGCACATACAAATCTCAGGGATAAATGCCCATATATCATTTGGCAAAAAAGTGCAAGAAATGTTTATGATTTCTTTGACATTTTGCACTAAGCATTGGATGTGTGATGAATGAATGCAGTGGCAAGCTGTGCATTTCACACCTAGGCCTTCAGTGGTGTTCTACCTGAATCAATCCACCTCTTATTACCATCATTATGACACCATGGCTATAGAAACAGAGTATAACAGCAGCAGTATAACAGAATGCTGCATTACAGAGAGGTATCTCATGCAGTGTGAATGAATTCATGCTATTACTAAAGCAGTAAACCGAATGAACACAATTCAACAAGTCTCCTTTTACTGCAGTCACAGCTATGCTGCATGCATACATAATTTCTAGCAAAAAGCATCAATATTAACCTCATAAAATGATCCCTGTGTTTTCATACCTTTTAGGTAGTACCTTTTTAGTTCTCTGAAACCCAGGGGGTTAGGGCTTTCCTGGGGATTTATAATAAGATCAAATCATGTGTTTTTGTGCAAATTGTACAAGAGCTTAACAACTGTTTTGAACTGTTTTGCTCGCAATGTTGTTTTTTTGTGAAAAGTCTGACTTGAAAATGCCCTTGTAAGAATAGCAAAAAAAAAACATTTCTCCTCTGTCCTCCTAAGTTACTGTTACCAACATCCTCATTATTCCTCTTTATAACCAGGTTTTACACAACAACAATTTACTAATAATTACAATTTAATTTACTAAACATCAACACATTTATTGTTGTTACAATTAGTTCCTGTTGTCACTTATGTCTGAGCAGCTCTAAACACTCAATTCCCATTCCAGCCTCTCTTTATCCTCTCCCTTGTAAAATAAAATTCAGTTTGTTATACAGGTTACTGTGAAACCTCAAAGAAGTGTAAACTCCTCTGTCCTGAAAATGTTGAAGAATCAAAACATACAGCAAAGCCATAAACTAAACCTCATTATTACTTCACCACATGGCATTCAAGCATGTTCATATAAACATGCAGGTTTATATGAACATGCTTGAATGCCATATGGTGAAGAATTATTGCTGTTGTTATAGAGAATTAATCAACACCTTCTGACCAATTAGAATGCAGGATTCAGCAGCAGTGTAGTCTAGCTAGGTTAATGCTAAGCTGTACTTTTTTGTGGAAATTTTAAGAATCCATTTACAGGTCTACATAATAGTATGTACAGACAAATAGAGGATTGTGTTTTGGCTTGTGAGTTGCACATGGCACCTAATGATGATGTCACAGACAACTCAGTGACATCATCATGATGAATCTGGTAGCTCTGTATAAGACAATTAATTAAAGTGAAATGACTCAGTGGGTGAAGTGTTAAATAAGAAGCGGACTTTATCCAGCTGCCCACGTGCCGGAGCTGCAATTCAGACCGTGTGTCCGAACCTACACAGCAAAATGACTCGCTAATCTGTTTAGTTATTTGAAAGAAATTGGGTCGTCTGCCAGAGAAGGGGATTTTCTAGACTGTTGAGAGTGTGGAGTCGTCCGTTCCTGGCTCCTTGGTGTAATTACTCTGACTGAGCCATGGCCATGGGGCCTGTGTGCAGCGCTGCTTTTTAAACTGTAAATTATGAAGGATTAGCATTTATGAATTTTAAATCAGGGCTGCGGTAGGAGACACTAAAGCTGCTTAGTGATTGCAAACGCCAGCATTTGAGTGAGCCAGCCAGCTACGCTAAAAAAAGTGTGCACACTGCTGACTGCAGTTTTAAGTGAATTTGGAGGTGACATCTTAACATCTTAACATCAGACACGTCGTAGAATGAGCTTGTGAGATGTGACATGACATGACGTGTTAGTTCTCTCTGTCTCTCTCTCTGTCACTCTCTTTATCCTCTCTCTATCCTCTCTCTCTCTCTCTCTCTCTCTCTCTCTCTCTCTTTCTCTCTCTCTTTCTTTCTTTCTTTCTTTCTCTCAATCCATCATCGTCGAGTCTCCGCCGCTCACCGAAGTGTCATACTGTGCAGAATATCCGATGAGCGATTATGTTAATGTGTCAGCTGATCCATGCTAAATTATGCATCATGGATTAATGTGACACAAAATCATCAATTAGACACAGGATCAACATTTAAAAAGTGTGACGGCGTGCAATATTTCCCCTTTGACCGGACAAAAAAACGACACAAAGAACTCTTTTTATTCTTCAGATAAAAACAAGAGTGTCGTCTTTGCATTGATGCTTTTGATACATTCAAGGACGACCTTCTCTGTCCTTCTCGCCTTTTCTCAGCAGGATGTGTGAGACTAAGTGTTATAACACATTATTACAAAGCGTGTGCACTCTCACCTTTCTCAGGTCACACATACTAAGTTGTGTGTGCAGGACAGGGCGGGCCTAAACCATTCACGTCGTCCGGATTGATTACCAATGTTGGGTTAGAGACGCACTACAAAATCCATACACAACCGGGTTTTGCACAATGATGTCAGCATTGTATGTTGTTATTACAAAGGAGACTACAATATATTCTGCAGAAGATACATTGTTAAGGATCAGCTAAAAGTGTCATTAATCTGAAGACTGGAAAATATGGTTCTCTAAGTGGCCTAATAGTAGTCTGGAATTAAAAAGTGCTTCTGAAACTTTAGCCCAGGAACTAAAATCAGTATTTGCTCCTTATCCAAAAATCCTGAGGTTCTAATAAGGTTATTCCCTTGGAAAGTATGTAGTTCCATCTTAATTATCATTGGGTATTAATTCTACTCTATTCTATTCGATAAGCACATTTAACAAAGGACATTGTCCAAAAGCAGCTTCACAGAAATGCATTGATTACAAAATATACATTTAAAATTTACAAATGAGTCCCTATACCTTTTATCACTAATGAGCAATCCAGTGCAATGATTGCAAGAAAAAACTCCCTGAGACAATATGGGAAAGTAACTTTGTAACTTTGTCCATTCATTATAGTTTCATCGTTGTTAAGGTTATCAGCTGTTCCCTAATTTACTTGTATGTTTGTTTTTTTGTGTTGAAAGCTAGGATATCTGTTTAGTTCTAAAATATAATAAGTTTCACCCAGAGGATTTTTGAAAACACACAAATATTTTATAGTCCAAGACAGGAGCTTAGTTTTAGGAATGTGCTAAAGGCTAATTTTCATACCGTACTGTGAAATGATTTATGCTAAATAATAAACATATCATTTTATAAAGCCTGTTAAAATCTCAGGGAATAAAAGTGAAAGGTTTGTAGAGGAAAAGAATCCATGGATCTTTCAGTAAAACCAGATGTTCTTGTACATCTACAACTCTGACATGAAGATGTTTTCTGCTTAACAACAGAGGTGAAGAAACTAACTTTTAGATTGCTCTGTAAAAAAAAAATGTTTGAAAAGCAAGGGAAAAAAAAACACAGCAGAGAGAAAACTTGGGTGAATACATCAATTTGTTGTTAACATGAAAAAGTGTTTGTTTGCGAAGCTCGGCCTCCTAAAGGTTCCTTTCTTTGGCTTGGAGGCATAAATGGACATAACGTATTGATTTTCTTTCAGAGCGAATTGCATTGATTCCTGTGAGGACGACAGACACGTCCAGCTGGCAGTGTCCACAGGGACACGCCGAGGAGAGACGTTAGGGTCCGGCCGGTCTCCCAGCAGGCATCTGAGCCTCATTACTCAGAGCGGGGGGTTCTCTCGCGCTCATCCACCCCCAAATTAAACAGAGAGCTTTTTAATTATTTATCGATACCACAACAGCCGCTGGATCAATCCATGTGAATGGTTTTTAAACATAATGGAATCTGTCGGGCCGATGGACTTGGGCAACATCGATCGCAAAATCTTAAGTGTTTTGATGTGAGTCTTAAGACACCCAATTATTTTTAATCAGACGGAGTTTACAGACTGCGATGGAGAGCAACACCGTCCCACCCACAAGTAACACTGACCCACTGACTTCTCTGATTTCAACATTTTAATAGCCATTAAAACAGCAAGCATTTATTTCTTACCACAAATCAACCCTGTGAACACTGAACTGTGCTCCTATATGTTTAAAAACTTTTTCTCCCAAGGACACTAAACTTACATTTATGAAACCTTTTACCCATTTTATACCTAATTATAAATACAAAAGCACAGATAAAGAATCTAATAAAAATAACAAGTACAGTCTAATAATCTTGATGCACAGATTTTTGTTCTTATACATTATCGTTTCCATAGCAAAAGCTCATTTGTACAGCACACGATTCACTGATCATAACCATCTTTAATCATTGGTATTGGTTATGTAACATATGAAGGAGTCTCCCGTGTAAGCACCGTCACAACAGTCAGAGGTAATGTCTTCAGGACAGGGGACTCTCAGGAGCTTACGCTTCTCTCTGGTTTATAACTGTTTTTAACTGCAATAACATAAGTGAAAACAGAAACTTTTTATAAAGCTGATTTGGAACAATATTAATTGTTTAAAGCCCTATACAAATAACATTTTATTGCTATTAATTGAAATAACGCCCACTCGTGATAACAGTCTTCCCTAAAGGCATTGGCCACTTTCAGCAGGATAATGCTCCCCACATATCCACACTACAACACAGGAATTCAGGAATAGTTTGAAGAACATGGCAAGAAGGTATTGACCAGGCCTCAATAATTCCTCACAACCCCGACCTGATCGTTCTTGTGGAGTCGACATTTTGATGAGTCAGAACAGTTTTGGAAACACAAAAAGGAGCTGCAATATAGTGGTTAAGCTGTTTAAAAGTTATGGCTGATCAATGTGTTAGTAAGAATACTGCATTTTTAATTCTTCTAGAACTCATACTGGATGAAACTCTTATGAACAGTGTCCATTTTATTTTGTTTAATGCAAACCTTCTCATTGTAGATTAGTTCTGGTGTCCTTATTGTGTCCCAGAATGTACAATACAAAACCTAGTGAATGCAAACTTCCGCTCTACTGATGATTTTCTAGGAACATTGTGTGTGGAGCAGTGCATGTTTTTATTCCATCAGGAGTTATTAGTCTCACAATACAATCTAATTTCCAAGCACAATATTCAATTGCAACAGAATTCAGCATTCCAGGCGCCACACATAAAGGAGTGGATAGAGAAGAGGGTTTTAAATGAAATTCATTCCTAGAAATTGATTTTGATTCTTCAATATTTGGATATTAATGAAGAATCTATAAACATTTCTCTTATATATTCATCCATTCACCCCAAAACGGCGAGTAAACAATCGTTGGATCAGGAAAATAGCAAAAAGGGACAATCTGACATGATGGAGGAAATATAATGATATTTGACTTAATCTTTTCCCTTCTTCATGTGCCAGTGAAATTGGATTATTGGAAGCAGGGACTTATTTGTACGAGGTGTATTGCACCACAAAATAAATTCCCACCTTTTCAAATTTAAATCAGACCTAGGTGCTACACGTAATCTGGAGCCTACATATCCCAGAATAAATACATTATTGTGTTCCTCTCCTAAAAAAGAGGGAACATACGCCTCGGCAGCAATATTTCAGAAAAGTACTTCAAAAAAATTAAAAAAAAAGAAGAATCTTGATTATTTTCTAAAAAGCATAAATAGTTTCATCCATATTCATTAGGATCAAGAAGGAGAAGGTAAATATGGTGTTGGAGTTTTTCGCTTTTACTTGACACCAGCTCCAATTCTGTTCACTAATCTTCTGTAATGGATTAAAGACGTTCGTTTGTTTGGATTTTTTTTTTTTTTCAGGGAAGTAACTAAAGTCTTCCTGAAATAATGTCAGCTTGTGAGATTTTGTGTTTATATGTAAGCAAGAGAGAGAGAGAGAGAGAGAGAGAGAGAGAGAGAGAGAGAGAGAGAGAGAGAGAGTGATGCATGTCTGATACAGAAACATTACTAAACTTGACAAACAAACCAATAATCACTATTACCTCAGTTCACTTCAGTTTAACAGTGCTGAATGTTATCAATTACATAATTAGTAAAGAATATACAGGGCAGTTAGATTAACATTAAACATTAGAGGCATATATAAACAGACAAGCAATCAAATAAATAAGCAAAAAATGTGAATGTATGCGTATGTGAACATGTACAGTATATAATGTACATTTATGGTGTTTTCAGGAGTCTCTCTCACATTCCAATATGTGCTTTGATGTGTGTGCTGCAGTATTTCTTTCTCATAGAAAGTGTATTTTCATCTGAAAATGTGTAGATATTTTGGATTTTGTTATGTAATATTTATTTATTTATTATATTTTTGTTTTGTTTTGTATTTGTATTTTTTGTACCAATTTTTTCCACAGTGAAAGAGGAAGTGCAGCACTGTCTCAACTTCACCGTACAAACTCTAAGCACACAGTCTCTGTTCTTTTGGCTGCCAGGTTCTCCTGTGTCTACTCTTCTTCATGACCAGACTGCATTTATTCAGCCTGCACCTAGTCAGGATCTGTTGTTACTTTTTGCACTATATAGACAAAGGTTTGTGGACACATGACCATGCTGTTTATGGACATCTTATTCCACATTTTGTTCCTATTTGCTGTTATAATAACCTCCACTCTTCTGGGAAGAGGTTCCAGTAGATTTTGGAGAGTTCTTGCAGGGAGTTTTGCGAATTTAGCCACAAAAGCTTTAGTTAAGTTGATAAAGGAGTCCTGGGGTGCAGACAGCCTTCTGATTCATCATAAAGGTGTTTAATAAGACTGAGGTCAGAGCTGCAAGCCACACAAGATCTTCCACTCCAACATATGAAAATCATATCTTCATGGAGTTGGCTTTGGGTGCAGGGATTCATTTGGATCTCCTAGTTCAAGTGAAGGAAAAATGTAAATCTTCCACTCCAACATATGAAAATCATATCTTCATGGAGTTAGCTTTGGGTGCAGGGACTCATTTGGAT
This sequence comes from Silurus asotus, assembly GCA_024362625.1. NCBI lineage: Eukaryota > Metazoa > Chordata > Actinopteri > Siluriformes > Siluridae > Silurus > Silurus asotus. The sequence continues at coordinate 293,917 of MU558159.1, read as the reverse complement.
CTCCTAGTTCAAGTGAAGAAAAAATGTAATGTTACTGCACACAAAGACTCTTATACAACTCCTACAGAATTCCCAAAGAATCCTATACAATTGTGTGCCTTTATTTTTGTGGTAATATTCTGATATACTTTTGTTCATATACTGTTTCTCTGATGATGAAAAGGTTTTTTTGCTCATTCGTATTCTCTGATCAGGGCCGATAGCAATGTAATCTGGATGGGGCTTGTGTCTGACTGGCTCAATTCTCCAGATATGCTCATCGTATCTGTTCAGTAATTGGGTTAACTCTGATTAGACTTTGGTGAGCGGGTCTGGTCTGAGACTGTTGTGTACTAGGGGTAAGTAAGTCTCAGGACCAGCCAGCAGAAAGGACTTTTTTAGGCTGAGTTAATGGGTTTTTATTGCTTCATATTAGATTGTTTGCTTGATTTAAGATTTCCATTTTTTTGGTTCTCATTTTGTGTAGGTGTAATCAATAAGAATCAGCATAATTCTGCCCTTTTTGCATTGTTGTTTTTTGCTGTTCTCCTTTGAACCTTTAGGATTTTTATAGATTTGCTTTCTTGATAAAGATAAAGAGCTCTTCTTTCTTTTCCATTTGTGCATTCCCTTTCTGATCAAAGCTTCCTAAAATAACTAATTGTCAGTCCTTGGTAGTTGTATTGTAAAAAGTAGTCCAGGGTGGTGATTCCCAGAGTGAAAGGTCACCTGTTTTTCTGAAAGCTAAAAAACTCTTTTGCTTCTGAGACTTACCCAGAATGCTTTGTTTACCAAGCCTGTTTCACATCTGCCTTGGTAGTTGTTGGGGGCTAATATACAGTAGCTGTTTCTCCAGTCTTAAAAATGAGAGTATATAAACCTAAATCCCCATGGACTAGAAAACAGCAGGCTTAAAGAACCTAGTTGAACAGTTTTACTAAACTGTCTGCATTTCATTTCAAAAGTTGTGTATATTAATATTTCCGTCCTGAGACTGTCAGGGCAATACGATTCCTGTATTCCTGAATGCATCAGACTAATCTGTCATTGTTTTTAATTGTTTAATTTAATTACAAAACTTTTAATATTTTGTGAGATAAATTGTTGAGATTCAAAAAGGAATTCAGTATTGTTGGTAATTGTAGTGGTATTTGGTTGTCTTTGTCTGTCTATCTGTAGGTCTGTCTTTGATTGCCTCATGTCTTGTATATTCAGCAGCAAATATTTCAGTGGACTTGACTCAGGATTGTGTGCAGGGTGTAATGTGCTGAGCATTTTACTAAAATCTGAAAAAATTGATAAAATCTGAAAGTGAAGAGAGTTGCTAATGATTCAGTTCCTCAGAGTTTCTCCATTAAACCGTCTTCCACATTCAAGACCCCTACATAAAGTAAAATTATGGTTCAAAAAATGTTCTTTGCAGACCTACATCATAGACCTTTCTGCAGCCACACCTTGATATGCAGGAATAAAACAATTACCTTTTTGGGTGTTTAAACTTTTTCTTTTGACATTTTGTTCAGAAGAGAATTTCTACAAAAAATAATGAAATAATAAATAAAAAAAATAATGAAAAAAAACTTTAAAACTGGGGGAAAATATTTTGACATGAAAAGAAAGTAAGGAAGCACAACTAAATCCTCCAGTTGCAATGCCTCATTAAAAATGACTTTTTTTGGGGGGGAAAGTGAACGAGAGGCAGAGGTGCGCTCGTTCGTGTTATTTTTAAAGGTAGAGCGATGTCTCCGTGGGATTCATTAATGTGTGTCTCCGCTCGCTTTCGCTGTACTCTCACCCGGGTTAGCACAACCTCCTCAAATTACATCTAATTGGACAATTACTCAAACTCGGGAAACCTCCGCACCGTGAGCCAACGAGGCCCCTAATAAACACCTTGTCTTCTCAATAAAAACAAGGAAGTCATTTACCTGACCCAAGAGGCACAATTTTTATCTGTGCTAAATTTATTTCCAAAATAATTGCGGCACGCAGCGTGAAGGAGAATATTAAAAAGGCGGCTGAGCAAAGGAAGAGTAATATGGGCCGACCGCAGGCCTGCTCTGTAGCCCAGTCTCCTGGGAGGAAGCTCATTTGTTCTGTAGATAGGCGCATCACACACACACACACACACACACACACACACACACACACACACACACACACACACACACGTAACTGTAATATTATTGTTGTCATGGCATAATGAAATAATTACTGGTTTCACATAAACAATTCTCCTTTCTCTCACACAAACACACACATACACACACTTCTGCCTCGACCATCCACCCACACAAAATAAAACCATTCTATAGTGAGGACTGTTAATGTCCATGTGTTGTAATAAAGGCCTGAGAACTGCAATAATTCTGAACTAGCTGCCATTTCTTTGCAATTAGCATCACGGTCTATGAGCTAAATGTCAACAAATGCTGTCTTTTTCCAGAATTCAGTGTTTTAGCATAGAGCAAAATGGTGCCAAAGGAGATTTTCACTACAGGGTTTTAAGTAAGTGTTTTGCAGTGCTTGATTAGAGTCTAAACAGCAATAGATCAGTGCAGCGTTTAATCTGAAAACACTTCCAGACAGCAGAGAATCGATATCCGCACCTCCATTCAGTTTTGCGCTCAGCCGCACATCATTCTGTCACCGAATCTGAAACCGAAACTAATTCATAGTCTGCTACAAAGTCAGGTGTCATGGCAGGTTTTGTCACAACACGATTTAAACTTACAAATAATCAGTGCTATTTGACCTCAGAGTTGATGAGAGAGGCTTTATGATGGCTAGCGGATCTGTCATAAGAGTTTCTAAACGATAAACATGTACTTGTACGCAGTTGTCATGAAGTTCTAATGGTATATTGTAGCCTTGTGTCTGTCATCCTTTAGTGTGTTTCACCATAAACATTACACAGTAAAGCCCGTTTATATAGTCATGATTATGGAAATCAGTACTGGTCCACATTCTTGAACCCTGAGCACTGGCATCAGCTAAGAGAGGAACAGAGATAGGAACAGAAAGAAGAACAGAGAGAAACAAAGGTATAAACAGAAAGAGGAACAAAAAGGGGGAAAAAGCAACAGGCAGAGAGGAGCAAAAAGGAATAGAAAGGAGAACAAATAAATAACAAGAAAGAATGAAAAGAGGCACAGACAGAAGAGCAAAAAAGGAACAAAAATATAACAGGAAAAAAAAGTTGAAAAAGCAAAAAATGGAACAGAAAATGGAACCGAAAAAAGAAACAAACAAAAAAACTAAATAAAGAAAAGAACAGAAAAAGAATAGAAACCGAAATAGAAACAGAACAAAAAAGAACAGCAAAAGAGGAATAGAAAATGAACAGAACAAAAAATCATAGAAAGAACATAAAAGACAAAAAACTGACACAGAAGAAACAGAAAAAAAAGAAAATAACAAGAACAAATGGAACAGAAACAAATGGGAAAATAGGAACAGTAAGAGCAGAAAGAAAAGAAATGAACAGGAAAAGTAAAAGAAAGAACAAAAAAAACAATTAACAAAAAGGGCAAGAAAGAAAGAAAGAAAGAAAGAAAGAAAAAAAGAAAGAAAGAAAGAAAGAAAGAAAGAAAGAAAGATAGTAGAGGAAAAGACAGAGAAACAGAGTGAGGAACAGAAAGTGTGGGGGGGGGGCGCATCTGTACTTTGTATATAAACAATACACATCTGTAGTTTATCATCTGTTTGCTGCTTTGCTCACAAAACACCACAGAAGTGCAGAAATGTTGAAGGAAACACGTTGCACACAATCTCCTCACCAGCTTCATACCATCGATCCTTTTCTCCCCATTACACCCCTCTCAGCCAGTGCTCCACCTCACTGAGGTGATTATGAAAGTTGTAAGAAGCTGTTGGAAATGAAAGCAGAACCTTCTTCATTCCTGAATGAGTAATAAAAGACAGGAGGAAGGGAAAACTCAATGGCATTAAAACAGTTTCCTGTGGTATTGCTGTTCTTGGTGTTTCTATTCCACCATCTGAGTAGTGTAATTGGGGCATCGCACACACACACACACACACGCACACACACACACACACACACACACACACACACACACACACACACACACACACACACACAATATATATATATATATATATATATATATATATATATACAAGGACGATTCTCTAATAATCTCCAGCCCACTGGCTAATGATAGCAGCTGTGAGGCAGGCATGCACCACTTCCAAGCTGATTTAAGTTTAACGAGCCTCTCCGCCACCGCATCGATTCAAATCTATATTTGTCAGGACGCTCTCGAAGCATATATTAAATGGATAAGGACTCGGGATCCTCTGCAGAAGGCATTTAACATGAAGCAGCATCACATTTGTCGAGCAATGAGAGAGTATCGTTCTCAATTGAATGACCAGTGAGGGTTCTCCATGTTCTCCCCATGGGTCCTTCCATTAGTGACAGGTTGTTCATGAACTATTCATTCATATAAGACTCGGAACTTGCATATTATCTCTTATAGAGATTCATTCATTTAGCATTGGCTATTCATGTGTGAAACATCATTCGTTTGTCTTGTGAATAAAAAGAAAGAAAAGAACTCAAACCAGAAAAGAGACTCATTACAAAATAAATTCATCACTCAGTTGAGCGGAGAATGAATCAATTCAGTTTCTCATCCTTCGCCCATGACTTTATCATTTTTCCCGTCTTTCAAATATGAACAAAGTTTTGTGTAAGTAGACGTGTTATTGGTATATGAAATTGATTATTTAAATGAAAGGACTTTGATAAAGATTTGCTCATTTTGCTGAACACAATTTAACAATCTAAGTCAGTAAAATATCTCCCACGATAGTAGTGATCTACGTTTTTCAAACACTTCCATCTGTTCACCAAATTAACCTGCTTTATCGTTATATATTCATCTTGTCTCCTTATCCTAAACCCAATCTGGCAACCCGGTTTAAAACATAGACAATGTGAATTTTGCTTGAATTATCCCCCACTATCAACATTTTGTAAAAAAATAAAAAAATAAATAAAAGTCCATTCTTTCTTTGGAGAACTGTCTCGTAATTGTTCAGCGCAGAAACACTTTGGCAAGAAGAAATCATTTTGCTAATCCTTGATTTAAAAAATGTGATGATTCACGACGCAACTGATTAACATAATGAATGAATACAGAATAGACACCTGTGTGCATATGTGTGTGTGTGTGTGTGTGTGTGTGTGTGTGTGTGTGTGT
>MU558159.1:255611-286845 GCA_024362625.1 Silurus asotus | reverse complement strand
CACACACACACACACACACACACACACACACACACACACACACACACACACACACACACACACACTTCATCTTAAAAAGAGAAGTAAGAGCCTTGGAATTATTTCATAAAAATGGCCAAACAATTAGATACTTGATGGAATTCCAGTATTTGATTTAATATATTGTGAGAAGTTCTTTAAATTATTTAGTTAGTTAGTTAGTTAGTTAGTAAGTTAGTTAGTTAGTTAGTTAGCTAGCTAGCTTGATTAAACATGAGGACAGTGATGTGATGTACCGCAATGACATGTATAATTTTATATGTGGTGTTTGGCTTAAAGCAATCACAACGCATGGTTTTCTGTGCTGCTGATTCTGTTGTATGTGTGTATGTGTGTGTGTGTGTGTGTGTGTGTGTGTGTGTGTGTGTGTGTGTAATGATGAGGTTTTGCAGGAGGAGTTGAATTTGAAGCGAGCGCTCTGGGACAGGGTGCTTTTACTTTGAAGCCTGTTGGAGTTAGAGCGGTGTCACTGTGAGGCTCATTAAAGGCATCCATTCCAGTAAACATTTCAGTATAACCCTTGCAACACACTCTCTCTCTCTCACACACACACACACACACACACACACACACACACACACACACACACACACACACACACAACACAGTAACCCCCCTCAGTACTTTAAACAGCACCCAGTTGTAGTTGAAGGGAAACACACAATTCTGCACTTTGTCTATTTTTTTATTTATGCTCTAGTGTGTTTTTCTCCAAAGAGCTAAAGAGCTTTTGCATGTTCTAAGTTTGTCTAATGCACAGGCCTATTTACTGATCTTTACCCCATTTTCCTTTTTTGGACGTTATATGGGACACCATGCTGAGCTGCCACTTCGAGATAATTGACGATGTATAAAATATCTGATTCCCCCTGCAGAAAAGTGGGAGCGCTGTAGCTCAATTAATTTCCCTTTATATCTGGATCAGGGACAGAAACGTGGCACAAAAGAGTATTTGTCATTTCCAAAGCAGCTCTTGAAGTCTCTCCAGTAGGAGGCAAAATCAAAGGGGTTTTTTGGAATTATCATGGGTTTGGATCTGGAGTGCAAGTCGCGGTAAAGCACGCCAATTTGCCGATATCTCGGCCGTGCCGTGAGCGTCGCTGTCATCGCTCTCAGAGAAATGAAGGAATAACAGAACATATCTGAAAGGTAATACGGAGCAGGTGTGTATTTATAGAGCTGATAAAGTGCAGTGATGTGTGATGTTGTCTCGGTGCGATTTGATTACAAAAAGAAAATGTTTCCTTCGCAGAGTTACGCAAAATATTCAGCTGTCAAGTGGAAGAATTCAGACAGAAAGGTCAAAGGAAGTGGGGAAAAAAGGAGGTTTTAATAACACTGAATAGATGTTAAAGTACAGCTTTGAATTAGTCACATAAATGTCAATTTAATACATTTTTGCAATCAAAGTCAGGTTTAACAACATTCTACATAACCCACAATGCTGAATTTCACTCTTACGAGATGCAGCAACGATTTAATACTTTTGTCCAGCTTTCCTAATTGCTTTTTTGTAACATTCACACTAAACACTGTCACCATCAACACCATCAACACCGTTGCCACCATCATCACCACACTACCATCACCACCAACAACACAGTCATCATCGACACCACTACAATTAACACCATAATTAATATCATTATTTCCATTGCCATTTCCACCACCATAAATACCATCACCACTATTAACACCATCACCATCAACCAATTACAACCAATAACACCATTATCACCATCACCACCATTGCTTCCATAATCATCATCACCATCACCACCAAAAACACCATCGACCCCATCACCATTTGGGTAGCAACAAATGTACATTCATTATAGTTCCATCTAGAGGTGTTTAAATGATAGAGACTCATGTGTAAAACTGTTCAGTGCAATTGCAGCTTAAAGCCATTGTAGCAAACTGTTCATATTAATTATAGTCCAAATCCATCTTCATGGTTCGTGAGTTTAACCCCTCCATAATAACATTGTGTATCTTTAGGCTGTTAATGTGGAGCTATCCTCAGCAGCAGCAAATGGTTTTATATTAAAGAGAACTCCATCCAGGAGTAGGGCATCAGGATGAATCTGGCAGGTCTGGCATAACTAACAGGGAAAGCCAGAAGGTAACACAGACATTAGGAAGCTCTTGTATATTCTATATGAAAGCCTGCCACTTTACTGTCAACAAACCGGAGTAAATGCATTAAAGTCACCATCTCCACCACATCTCCACTACCATTACTACTGAAATCATTGCATTCTGTTTTTATTTACATTTAATGCTTTGTCCAATCTTATTTAAAATTGGGATTATAAAATATTTGTTAAAAATGAATGAATTATTTATGAATGATCCTTCACTAGAGTGTGGGTTATTTTCCATGGTTTTTCTTTCTTTCTTTTAGTCTCTCTCTCTCTCTCTTTCTCTCTCTCTCTCTCTCTCTCTCTCTCTCTCTCTCTCTCTCTCTTTCTATCTTTTTTTTTTTATCACTCTCTCCCTCTCTTTGTTCTGTCTCAACCTGTCAGCAAAACACGTGTAAAACTAACGAGCTCGCGTGTTGGCTGTCTCCAAAAAAGGCCCGAGGCGAGACGCAAGACGACAGAGACAAACAGTGAGGTGGTTAAGAGAACCACAGCACTCGCTTTCGTCTCAATGTGATTTGATTCCACTGATTGTCTGCGTTGTGCTCATGTGAAGGAGCGAGCGAATGTTCAGGCAAGCCTGTTGGAGATCCTGATGAAATCCCCTTCTGTGGTTCAGTGACAGATAAAACGCAGCACAGCACGATGAGATCTGGAGTTCTGGACCAGAACGATGGCAGAACAAGAGAAATCTGAGTTGATTTTTGTCTTTTTTGTTTTTCATCTCAAGATGATAGATTTCAAACTGCAAGGTTGCAAATATAATCAGGTGTACACTACTGGATATAAAGTAAGATTATTTGTTTTAGGATTTATATTATTTTGCATAAAGTCCTACAGTATATGTTTTGATTGCAAGAAGCAGAAAACAAAAAAGACGAGCAGAGTGCTTTCCTTCAGGCTGAATATTTCAGGAGCTTTTTCTTTATGTCTTCACTCCGGTAATGTTTTTCTTCTGTTCTGCAGTAAATGCAGCGTAAATGTCCACCTGTTTACAGCCTGGGTCAATCTCGCATTTAAAGCGGGCGTAATAACGGATGTTGGCTGTAATTTATCCTGCGCCTGCATTATTGATGCTGTTCTTCAGTCACTGAACTACTGAGAGGTTAAACACAGTATTTTTGTTTTTATCATAGATACCTTTAACATTATCCCTATGGATTGTTTTTGACTCTCTTATAGTTTTAATAAATAGCTAAATATTTATTCTGTGATTCTAAATATTTAATGCTCCAATCAGGCCTTGATGCAGAAGGAAAGAGGGATGTAAAGACAGGAAGTGAAAGAGACTGTGGGGAGAAGAGGGAAATTAGATCATTTACTGCTTGGATGCAGAAGAGCGAAATTCCTTTACTGCAAATTTACGCATAAAAAGGTGAATAATGAGAAAGAGAGAGAGATAGCGCACGAGAGAGAGAGAGAGAGAGAGAGAGAGAGGAAGAAAAAAAGAAAGAAAGAAAAAGAGAGAGATACAAAGACAGACATAAAGAAACAAGACAGTTGGTATGTCTCCATAGACTCTACCCACTCCACATCTTCATGGACGTTAATCACTCCACACACTCCATACCTCCATAGATTCCCCCTCACCCCACCCATTACACACCTATATGGACTCCGTCCACCCTATTCACTCCATCCACTCCACATTTCCACTGGACTCCATCCACTTGACTGACCAGATCCACACCTTCATCTACTCTGTTCACTCGACTTACTACAAACCTCCATAGATTCCACCCATTCCCCAAATTCCAAAAACCTTATTATTGTATCCCACAGGATTCCAGTTCTGATGCACACTGTTACTCTAAACCAGACATGCTGTGAATAAAAAAAACATCCAGTCTCATCAGGGATGTTCTGTATGTCAGAATGTATCTCCACCAGCAGCTCTTTTTCTCGTTATAGTCCAGTCTCAGGCTGCTGCTCTGCAGATCCGTCAGGATGTAGACGACTGGCTTCATGTGAACAGGACAAATTGCACAGTGTGAGGAACGGACTCCTCTCTGCCACGGAGCCATGGAGGCATCACAGAGGTGGAAAATGACAATTCCCTCAAAAGGTCATATTCGACGGCCGCACCCAGTGATACAGCTCACGGCCAATCTGACAATCTTAATTCAAATCGTGACATTCAACCCCACCTAAAAACGCAAGCGGCTTCATCTCTCCAGGTCGAAAAAGCAGGATGACCTTTAGAGCTTTGGGGAACTTCACAGAGTTTTAACACATGCTAATAAGCAGGTTTCATTAACGAGGGGCATTATAACATCGTGCAATAGTTTGTGCACCTTTTGCGTGTTGGGTTTTCATTAATATTCCGTCATTTTATATCATTTTTTACTAATGTTAAGGTATTTAAAAAAATCTGAAGATGATGATAACTACACAATGAGGTATTTTGCATGTTATTATGCTTAATATAGTTATAAAAAAAGTAACTTGCAGTAAAATGTGCAACATAAACACCACAATATGACTGTTCCAAATAATATCAATAATGTTCAAAGTAGCTTTAAAACACAGAGTAGTGTTTTTTAGACCAAAATTGAGGAGAGATGGTGCACTGATCACCATGGTAGGAGGATCAGAGGGACAGATTTGGCAACACATCGCTCTGTCCACTGCACAGCTCAGTGCTCAGATTAATAGAGAAGATAGACGTGTGAGAGCAGTGAGTCATCAGTGTGATTGTGTGTGGTCTGGAACAGTTTTGTGTGTGTGTGTGTGTTTTTGTGTGTGTGTGTGTGTGTGTGTGTGTGTGTGTGTGTGTGTGTGTGTGTGTGTGTGTGTGTGTGTGTGTGAGGGTGTTTGTGCAAGTCTCTTATGCTGACAAAATGTAAAGCCGTATACAGTATCAATGATCCTAATAAAAAACTGCAGTGTCACGTCTCTGTGTTTGAGTCAGTTTGAATCCAAGGAACAATTTCTTAGTGCCGATTAAACAACATTCAAGAAGAGATGACGACTAAAAAAACGAAATAAAGCAGACGTAAAGTTGTATTTAGGTGTGTACAGTGTCACAGAAAAAAATGGGTCAATGTAAAAAAAAAGAGTCTCGTTAAAATAGAACACATTTTATTTTTAATAAATTCATTTAAATTTACTTTTAAAAACTTTAAAGTGTGTGTGTGTGTGTGTGTGTGTGTGTGTGTGTGTGTGTGTGTGTGTGTGTGTGTGTGTGTGTGTGTGTGTGTGAGGGTGTTTGTGCAAGTCTCTTATGCTGACAAAATGTAAAGCCGTATACAGTATCAATGATCCTAATAAAAAATAGAACACATTTTATTTTTAATAAATTAATTTAAATTTACTTTTAAAAACTTTAAACGTTAATATACTATAAAAAGATTTGACTTTTAAGAGTAAAGTTTTACATTTTATTCCCTTTTTTGAAAATGTCAGTTAACAAAAGAGTAAGATTTTTTTTTTTCAGTGATTCAACAGAAAAATAAGTCAAACTTTAAAAATGGGGCAAATAAAAGTGCAACCTAAAAAAGAAGACTACTTTAAGTAAAACATCAGTTACATAAAAAAAAAATTATTAAATTTATTTTTTTCAATAAAAACGTGGTCTGTTACTATGATATGTTTCATGCAAAATGCTGAACATGCCTTGTAGTAGTATTAGTATGGGAGTAATGCTGAAATGGCAGCAAAAACGACAGCAAACATGGCTGCCTTCAGCCATGATCTAGTGTTTTCAGTATAAATATTATTTGAATAAGGTACAATGCGTCAATTGGCTTTAGTGTTTAAAATGAATGCTGAGTGTAAACTGCAGTCATTAAACACAAAAATAATCTACTTAGTCTATTGACCCTTATATATTTATTTAGCGTCATAGTGTAGTTATAATTAATTTGTTTAATTGTTTTTATCAACAAAACATTTCATTAATTAAATTGTAATTGAATTGTATTCATTAAATTGTACAGCTAAAATCAACATCAGCTTTAATATCAAAATCAACATCAGAAGACTCTGCCTGGTTTGTGCTTGTACGGCTACATACAGATGGTGGTGAATTTTATCGTTGAAGCATGAAGTCCTATAACATTGGAGCATGATTCCCAGGTCTCTGAAAAAATATCACTTTTAATGTGACTGTTTTTGAAGTCTGTTATATTATGTCTTATCTCTGATTGGACTGTTATGTTTGAAAATCCGAATTCAGCACAGGTGTTTAGTCAGAGGACGACACCTTCAGCAAAGGAAATAACCACAAACTGAAGCCTCACACTGATACTGGTGTGATCATCAGTAAAAACTACGTTAGTAACATCATCCTGTCACACAGGTTAAGTGGCCTGGACTCTTCATGACCTTCCTGATCTCAAACCTCTTTCAGACTTGTCTATGCCAAGCTCGACTTTCTCCTGAGCCGCTCAGCTGGAGGTTTAAACTTATCAACTCGCCGCAGGTCAGCGGTACTCTCCCGGCTGTTTAGCAAGGTCACGCCGTAATGAGCTGCAACTACTTTATTTGGCACGCTGAAGCTCTGAGGGATTAATTGTCCCTGCTCTGTCTCGTCTACCATCGGAGGCCCCTTTGTCAAAATGATCCATAGCCTGTGTCCCTCAGGCCCCACGCTTTCATTATTAAGGTGCTCTCCAATCGATCAGAGCATTTTAACATTGTGCCCTGTAACTTTTATCAATCCTTATTATCTAATGACCAATAGTGGCCTGTTTAAGAGGGAAGGTCCTATCTGCCACAGTCACACAGCTCATGCATTTTTAATCGACCCTGATCTTTACATTAGGAGCTGAATATGCAGACAGCAACCTCTGTCTCTTCACCTCTGTGTGAGTCTGAAGAGAAGGTAAAAGAATCCCGGAGCATCCGAAGAGGTGAAGTGACACTGCGATATACAAATCCTTAAAGCTGTATAACAAGCAAAGGAAAGTGATAGTTTTTTTTTTTTTTCAAAAAAAAAGTAACACATCACAGAAAGCCATTCTGTCAGAAAATATTTCATGGGCAAATGGTGTGCAAAGTCGTAATTTAAGACCTGGATCGCTCTCGCTGTGACGCAACAAAAAGCAAGGCTGACAAACAGCTGGTGAGTGGGCAATTATGGCTGACAGAAAGCACTCTGAATCTGCATTAAGCCAAATTCATTTGACAGTTATTCAATACGGTTCTATAACATAGCCGGATTCTATGGTGCGAGTGCAGCAAAGTGCAGGGAAAAAAAAGTATTTTTAATAATGCATCTTTAAATGGAACACGAGTCCTTCTCTAAGAGGGTTTAATTCGAGTTAGACCTTTGAGTGTGAATGTCATTTTTAATGACTGACTGACTGGATGCAGTAAAATGTTGCTCTAGACATCTGTACAGTGGGTGGCGCTGTGCAAAATAAACAGTTATACTCTTAGAATGACAACCATTATCACTTAAGTACTTGATTGCTCTCTCACTCACTCACTCACTCACTCCCTCTCTCTCTCTCTCTTTCTCTCGTTCTCTGTCTCTTTCTCTCTCTCTCTCTCGTTCTCTGTAGTGGGGCTGTTTGTCATCAGTTGGAGAGAGATGATTAGCATCAAAAGCAGAATGTGATGCTCTGGTCTGAGCTAAGAGATACTTTACAGTGAGTGTTTGTTTTGTGACTGATCATATTCTGTAGTCTAAATTAATGGAGAAAATGAGAGTGAGCGTGTAAGTTAATTTGTTTAGTTTAGTTATTGGTTGATTGTTTGAAGGAAGCAATGCATTTTGGGAAGTGGAGCATAACATTGAGATGACAAAGAAAGAAAGAGGTTTTTGTTGTGTTTAGTATTGTGTTTCTGATAAATCTGTAATTTGTCCATTAAATATTTATAATGCTGTAATGCTGAACTTTATAACCTCTTACTAAACATCATGAAATAAGTGGATGGTTCTAATACACACACATACTTAAAAACACTAGAGTGTTGTCTTTCCTGTCTTTCTCTTGCTGTAGGTTCAGGCTTAAGTCTCATTTGTGAGTGGGTTCAAGGCTGTAGTCCAACAACACTAATTATCCCCAAAGTGATTACGTTTCTCTAAGGAACCTATCCAATCACTGAAAGTGTATAAGAAGTTTTCTGTTGTTTGGTCTAAAGGTTGTCATAATTTAAGTGTTAAAAGAAAATTGCTTGTAATTTAATTTTAGCATTGCTCTGAAATGGTGTTCATAAAATAGAATTTGCAGTGAGGTGAAAAATAATCAACATCATCATCACAACGGCAGGACAAGTACAGGAGTCTGAACGACTTTTGTGAATTTAGTTCTTCTCAGATTTTAGATTTGCTCTTGCTCGAGTTTATTTGTGTGTACATGTTTTATGTCAGTTTTTAATGTCATTTTTGTAATTAGGTTTCTGATTTTCTTTGTACCTCTGTCTACATTCATAAACTTCAACCAGCCAGAAATTATCTAGTGCAAATGATCAGAACACAGCTAAGCTACATTCAGTCATGCCCAAAAAAACCCATTAATGGTAACGCTGACAGGAAGCAAACTGACAAAATGCTGACTTAATGGTGAAAAAGGTCCTCGCAAAACAGAGGGTATTAAATCTTCTAGTAATGTAGCTCAGCCACTGTGTTAAAATGCACCAATACTTTGGAAGTCTGAATGTTTAGGGTTTTTTTTGTTTTTTTTGCATTAAATAATTTGACTCACATTGATGAGTAATGTATAATTTATATATAAAAAATCACAGCAATGTATTAATAGTTATAAAAGATTTCGAAGATGATCACACAAGGTTTATGTTAGCGAGTTTTAAATGTCATAGTCAATTCTATTTCTATAGCACTTTTAAAAATGGGCATGGTCTCAAAGCAGCTTTATAGAATGCAAGAACGAAAAGAAAAGAAATGTACTTATACTTAAATCTATGTGTATTAATCCACGATGAGCAATTCTGGGGGCAACTGTGACAGGGAAAAAACTCCCTTAGATGGTATGAGGAAGAAACCTTGAGCGGAACCGAACTGAAAAAGGAAACTCCTCGTCATTTGGGTGACGCCAAGAGTGTAAGTATAAACTGTGAAAACATCATTCTACAGATTAAAGGATGTATATGCACATGGTTCGGTTTTCATGGACACCATCTTTTTTTCTAATCAGTTCTGAGAATGATTTAAAACCAATGGTTGAAAAGATTAAAAAGATTTGATTCTGATAAATGATGAATTTAGCCAGTAATGTGTAAATCAGACAAATTAAAAAGTGCTGAATTTGTGTATTTAACCAGCATCTTGCTCTTGAAAGTTCTTTCACTGTGGATGTATAAACAATCTCCTGTTCCAGCCTGGATTGTACTTTCATCCTTTAATGCTGTGATTGATTTCCTCTACTCGATTATTTTGTCCCTTTCGAACCTCATCTGTTCGTGTGCATGTGTTACAGTAGATTAGAAGTACGCTGGATGGAATTCAGAAAGAGAACTGCTATAAACTCTAACACAGGCTTCAGCTCTGATCACTGATGGCAAAAAAAATCCTAGGAGCTTAACAGCAACTTAAATAGCAACCGTCACCACCGTTCGCTGTTCTGGTTTAATAAACGCTGACCTTTATTACTGTGGTAAGAGGATTGTGACCATCTGACAAGAAGCTTGCAACACTATGCAGAAGCACACAGTAATTATAGGCCAAATATAAAATATGGTTCAAAGAATGTCTTAACTTAGAATGGTACTGTACGTTTACTTTCCTTTAATGACTTAGCATGCTTACATTAGCTTTGACAGGCAGGCATTTGCTTTTAGCTTCAGCCATTTTTATCGGTAAAAGGAAGTAGTTTCCCAATTCAGGGTGCAATCTGGCTGGCATATTCGGTTCCTACACAAACCCGTATTCATTCCTTTACATATGCTGTTACCATGACAACCACCATCACTTGTTAACCAATATTAGCAAAAAGAATCACTTGACAGCTTAGCATTTCAGGGTTTGTAGGAACTGAATTGCTCTGTGTGTTTTTATATATATTTAAATTTATAGTGTGTATGTTTATCATTCAGTGAACGAGGTAATTAACTTCAATCAGTGCTTAATACGACAAGTCTTTTAAATAAACTGAATTCACTTAAGACCTGTCTGTGTAAAACACTGCTTTGACATTTGTAAAAAGGAATCTGATTGGTTGTAGCTACTTAAAGAGCACACCTCTTACTGAACGAGACTTGGTGACTGGAATGATTTGAAATTTTCTATATAACCTGCTATAGTTTATCCTGCGTGTGTTAGGGTAGAGGTCGGGGATTTAAGAGGGAGGGGTTATTTGAGGAAATGTAGGTGGACGTACTAGAGAGCAGGTTTGGGTGTTGATTTATATCCACACTCAGGTCTCATGTGGGTGTGAAGCTTTTGATCATTGTGGTTATGTGTTTGTGTTTATGGTGAATATAGTGAGTGTGACAGCAGCAAGTGTGTGACAGCAGCGAGTGTGTGACAGTCTCCCCTACAGGCCTCATCACACACACTAGCACAGGTCTCGTTTGTTCTCAACTCTCAGCATGAATTCGAGACACTTCACTTCATTCACAGTCACTTCACGCGTATCTAGCCTTTGAAACGCAGCATGGCACAATTCACCACAATTTTATACAAAAACCATACAATCTGGGGTCTGCGTTTTGTCATTTGCTTTTGTTGACAAGAATGCTTGTAGGTCATTTGTAATTTCACGTCTCCAGAATTATTATAATATACAGTATATTATAATCTTAGAATTGTACCAAATTTGTGTTCTGATATCAGGGTGGCAAAAAATTTGAAACAAAATATTTTAGAGTTGGAGTTAAGTATATTATAACATTCTGCAGATTAAATAAGGTAAAAGCTCCACTGCGGTTCTCTGCATTGTTGTTGTTTCTCTCTTGCACGTCTCTCGCCTGATTTGACTAATTGCACCAGGTGTTAATGTGTGTGCATGTGTGTGTGTGGGTGTGGGTGTGTGTGTGTGTATGTGTGTGTTCTGACAGAACAAAGCCCACCAGGCTGCAGTGTGTGAATGTATCTTCGAGCTCCATGGTGAATTTTACAGTGAGTGGGTGTACACTCTCAACTCTTTCTCTGCAAGGGGTCGAACTTCTTCCTGTCCCCCCACCTGCCACCTCTCACCCCCCTCCACCCCCCTCTCTCTGAATGCCCCAACTTTGTGATCTGCATGTCCGGGCCCACCTGTTCCACGCTCATTACTGTCAGCGCTGTGGTTAATAAATATCCAGGTGGAGACAGCTTCCCACTTGCGTCTCTTCATCTGTGGAGTTCTGCCTTCTCAAACACAAATACACACAAACACACACACACACACACACACACACACACACACACACACACACACACACATGGCCGTCTCCTCGCTGTGGACCGACCTGACAGCAGCCATGATTACACCGTAAGCGCCATCGTTTTTCACCCCCTGCCCAAACACTGACAATGCACTCCATCTTTTACGCACACACATACACAAAATACACAAACCACACACACACTCACACAGAGTACAGATACTGTAACAACAACAAAGGCTATGGTTAGAGGTAATGATTTTTTAAGAGCAATTAATACCTAAAAAAATTAAATAATAATAATAATAATAATTGATAATAATAATAAAATCTGATCAGGGCGACACAGACAGGATAGCAGTATTGAGAATGAACAGAGTGACAGATCTGGAAATGACTGAGGGGACATAGACAAGACGACATACACAAAATACACAAACCACACACACACTCACACAGAGTACAGATACTGTAACAACAACAAAGGCTATGGTTAGAGGTAATGATTTTTTAAGAGCAATTAATACCTAAAAAATTAAATAATAATAATAATAATAATTGATAATAATAATAAAATCTGATCAGGGCGACACAGACAGGATTGCAGTATTGAGAATAAACAGAGTAACAGATCTGGAAATGACTGAGGGGACATAGACAAGACGGCAAGTCTTAAATGATGGAGGAGACACAATTAGTACAACAGGTCTGGGAATGACAGAGGACACAGACAGAACAACAGGTCTGGGAATGACTGAGATTCCCAAACAGGTCGACGGGTCTGGAAATAACAAAAAAAAAACACAGACCGTACAAAGATTCTGGGAATGATGGAGAGGACACAGACAGTATGGCAGGTCTGTAAATGATGGAGAAGACACTGTCAGTACAAAAGGTCTGAGAATAACGGAGAGGACACAGACAGAACGACATGTCGGGGAATGTCGGAGAGGACACAGACAGAATGACAGGTCTGGGAATGTCAGAAAGGACACAGACACTTGATTCCAGAGAAGAAATCAGACTCTGAGGGCTGAGCCACAGCAATTGAGTTTGATAGCGATGTCATTATGAGAGGAGGGCATGTGGAGGTCTTGATAGTCAGGTGTGTGTGTGTGTGTGTGTGTGTGTGTGTGTGTGTGTGTGTGTGTGTGTGTGTGTGTGTGTGTGTATGTGTTTCACCTTCTCCAGGCAATGATGTAACAGTACTGAGAACACTGACTGGCCTGTTTGCTTACAAACACCGTTCATTCCTTTCATTCACACATCACCTACGATTAATACTAACTCACTGTGTGTGTTTGTGTGTGTGTGTGTGTGTGTGTGTGTGTGTGTGTGTGTGTGTGTGTGTGTGTGTGTGTGTGTGTGTGTGGTTAAAAACTTGATGCCTACTCTATAAAGAAGACGACCACAATGGCAGAATTGTACTAAGGACAATTATATGTACTGCTATTCAGACCTTAAAATAATTTATAGACCCTTCTTTGTAGGTTTAATCATTTATTATTTAATTCATTTTCATTCACTCTTGGCCACAATTCTGTGTTATTCATTAATACTCATTTTTCTTAATGTTTTATTTAATTTTATGGTTATTTCATTTCTGAATTATTAAATTTTAACATTTCTAGTGCATAATTTTTTTCTCCAGTTCTTCTATTTTATATATATATATATATATATATATATATTTAGCTTTTAGAAAAACACTTTTAGCTACATTTAAATGTATGAAATTATTATTTCTAGAATAACAATTCCAGATGTTTGTATTCCAGAAGTTCCCCATTGGCCTATTTGTGGACTTGTATCAGCCTGAATGTCACTTTTATCCCCCTCTGTCTCCTCGTCCTCCACAGATGTCCGAGTTAAAGTTGTTCTGATGTCCTTCATATACGCTTATAAAGGACATCAGAACAACTTTGTGTATCTAAAATCGTCACGTCTGCCTCGACTATCGCTTTGTTTTCTGCAAGTTTTCATTTCACCTCTATTAAAACACAACTTTTCTGCTAAAAGGAATCCAGGGCATTGCTCTCTGTCAGGAAATCCACAAACAGGACGAGTTAAAAACTCAAAGTAGCTCTAATCTGCACAGACGTGTCAGTGTGGAACAGCCTTTCTAAATCCCTCATGAATCCCCTCATACACACAGTTCTCCTCCCCTTCCTTTTCTGATCTTCATGTCCCAGAATGCCGATGATGGGAGGTGCACTATCAGAACCTGAAAACCTGAGAACCTCGGAGGAGCTGAGGAACATCTCTTCAAACAACAAAGGCGTCTCATCTCAGCAGATGTTATGAATATTATAAAAGGCCGTCTGTCTCTCAGTCACCACACAAACACTATATGAATTCATTAGAGCTGAGTGCAGGTAAGTAAATTAATAATGTATAGAAGAAGCTAATTAAACCTGTTTATTTCTGTTATCATATGCTGCCCTCCTCCTCCTCCTCTTCCTCCTCCTCACTTGACACCATGAATCATTAAGTGGCTGCTAAATTGGTCTCTGGGGCCGGCGTGTTGGAGAAGAGGGCAGTCAGCGGCTGTCTCTGCTCGTAGGCATGTGCTCGGACGACGGCCCATGATCCTCCTGGCATCATGCTGAGAGGCGAGCGGCCGGAGGAGCAGCAGCAGCCGAGCGCTTGACAGGGGCCGGCCGTCGTGGCCTCGCCTGTGCTCTGATTAATGAGGGCGTTTGAAAGACAATTAGCCAGAGCAGATTCGCCTTCAGTCTCCTTATCAATCAGAGAGTTTTTAATTCAAACAGGAGCACCTTCTGTCGCCAAACGGCTGCATTCAGAGTGGGAGGGGGCATTTACTTTAACAATCCTGCAAACAACACACAAACTTTTCAGCACTTTCAGACTGGAGTTTGGCTACAACTCATAACCTTGAAACGCTAGTCTAATGCACAAAAGCAGCAGTTGTGTTTTATTGATGTGATAAACACGCCATCTTGTAAACTGACAATGCTTCACAATAGGAAAAAAAATAAGGTATCTACAGCGGATAAAACACCACCACATATGATTAATAATGAATTACTGATTGACAAAATATAGGTATATATCAAACTAAAAGGGATTTATTCCTAATAAAATTGCAACACAAACTCACATCATCATCAGTTCAGAAACTCAGATATTCCCTTGTGAAAACTTTTCTAAAAGTGTTCAATACTCCAGAGACGCTTCTCTTTTTATTCTAAACTTTACCTGTGATTTTACCTTACTGGGATTGAGGGGTGAAGGAATAAACAATGAACCCATGAACGCTAATTCTACTCTGATATTCTGATTGTGTTTTATGTTTTAAAATGGCTGAGATTTTTGCCCTACATAAGAAGAGCTGTATTTTTTAATCATTTTCTGATTATAATTAGAGTTTTTCCTTTCCTTTTTATTACAGCACGAACCCTTTGGTAAAATCCAGTTAGCCAATGTTAGCTGTATATGTGCTTAACGCTAGCTAAGTGGAACACATACTGTTTGGTGTTAATCCCCAAGGTATTGCACTTTTGCTGCTTGATTTTGAGCGATAACTGATACAATGTTGAAATGCTCCAGTGTTCCTGCACGAAGGCGCGTGAAGGTCGTCAGGTCTTTTTTATTTTAAAGCTAGAAGCAGGTAGAGTAAAGAAGTGTGTGTATTGATCTGATGGTCGTGTAGATGAAACGAGAGAGATGGTGAGAAGAAACAAACACCCGAGGTTGAACATACCTCTGGGAGGGGAATCGATACGACTGAGTACCACCGTAATCTTCTTCGCTCGTGCTCGTCTCCACCGAACGGAGCACAAACACATGCTGCTTTATTCTCACACACGTTCAGATACAGCTCGGAACACTGGATCCATACATCGAGCTGCAAACTGTTCAAAAACTCATCATCTTTGAAAGGCGTTCAAGAGGGGTTAGGAAGTTTATCAGCACTCATTCTTTCAGATTGTGTTAGCTGGCTAGTTAACCTAAACCTCACATTTAGCCTAGCTAACATTCTTCATATGATTCCTTAGAAAACCAAACATCTTTAAGTGCAAAGATTTATAAATACGCATAAATGTTCAAGGGGGGGCATGTCTTTTTTTTTTTTTAAGGCACAAAGACATACCCATCTAACTGTGTGTTGTTTTTTTTTCTTCTAAACAAACCTTTACACAGAATCAGATTTTATTAAGGTATTAAGTGTTTGATGATGATGGAACTGTAATGAATGGGCATTTGGTGTCACCCAGATGAGGATGGGTTCACTTTTAAACCTGGTTCCTCTCAAGGTTTTCTTCTCATTCCATTCTCATTTTGACGGAGTCTTTCCTTGCCACAGTTGCCACTGGCTCGCTCATTAGGGACAATCTAAAACAATCTAAACATATAGGCCATAAACTTATGCATTCTAACTTTATAAAGTCGTTATCTCTGTAAAGCTGCTTTAAGACAATGTCTATTGTTAAAAGTGCTACAAAAATAAAACTGAATTGAATTAAATTTTTTATTTAAAAATGTATTATTTTTTCAATTTCTTTTTTTTATGTATTAACTGAGTATGGTCCAAATAAAATTGTTATTTTCTTTATAATACTTACTACCTGTAATGTTTCCTGGTATAATAGGGTTCTTCACGGATTCTTCTTGATAAAACTTGATACTGTATTTATCAATATAGTGCATAATAAGTGCATAGTAGTCATTATCATAATGATAATATTAATGATAATTATTATTATTATCATTAATATTATTATCATTATTATTATTGAGGGCAAAAAAAAACTCAGTTTTGTCTCCAGAAACTGTGTGTGTTTAGTTTCAGAACTGTTTAGTTTTTGTTCTTGGGGAGAAAATGAAAAAAATGATAATTTTACATTTCAGTTAGGACTGCAAGGTTTAATTATGTTTTTCTATCTCAGACGTCTTTTCATAACTTTCCATGAGTCCGGTTACAGCAAATTAGTCATCCATTGTGTGTGACTGAAACACACACACACACACACACACACACACACACACACACACAGTATTGAATGACAAATTGCAGTAAGACTTGTTCTCGAGGGAAAGGCCAAACGGAGGTCTGTAATGATATTCATTTTCAAACAGGAGAACGTTCTAATGGCCAATTAAGATGATCAAGCCTGCCAAGCTCCACATGAAGAACAGAAACCTGCTGCTCGTCATCACGCACTGGGAAAAAACACTTTCTCGCTCCTCCTTTAGAGTTTTGTGTCCTACACGTGTGTGTATAAGTGGTGGGCAGTGGAAAAAGATAAAGAAAGAGAGAGAGAGAAAGAGAGAGAGAGAGAGAGAGAGAGAGAGAGAGAGAGAGAGAGAGAGAGAGAGAAGGAAAGTAAAGCAAACAGGGTTTGTACAAAAAAGCACAATATAATTGAACTTTCCACATTATTTCTGCCTAATATGCGCTGCCACTTGGTCTCATTAGCGGAATGATGTGCTCTCCAGTTCGGGAATGAACTCTTCGCCTAAGTAATTAAAGCACCTAAAGTTTCCAGTCCTTTGTTTAAAGAATTTGTCCTTGTGCTCTCCATGCTCCATCAGCTGCCTAATTAGCAGGCTCTTTGTGTGATTAAAAATTCTCACAGAGATTCCATTGGATATGTTCCTCTGTTAATGAGTGTTTGTGGACAGCTGGGAAACCGGTGCTGGCTTTCCGCTCCCCGGACCTCCTGTGTGCCGGGCCAGACCTCTGTCAGGGCCCTCGAGTGAGAACTGTCATTTCTGTAATGGGCACAAAAACTGGTTAAAAACCAGGGTCGGTTTCTCCCACAGGACTTGCAGTGTCTTGAAATATAAATGAGGATGAATATTCATATTTCTTACTCTTACGATCTCTTTCTGCCTCTCTTTCTCCGCCTCTCATCAGAATGATTCAATAAAACTGCTGAGTATCAATATACATGTTTCACCCCCTCAGAATTCGGTGCCAGCGTTGCCCCTATTAGAGCAGCCCTTAGCTTCATTAGCAACTATCCTCAGGTTTTTTCTCCCAGAAGGTAGGGGGGGTTACAGTTTTCCACTGAGAAACGCTTGCTGGATGCTTTTTTCCCTTTTGTCCCGCTTCTCCTCACTTAGCAAGAGAGAAAGACGGCCGTGAGAGAAGCAGAGGTATTTAATGAAGCACACTCGGAAGTGAGTGAAAAAGCCGGGGTCAAGCACAAATGAAAAGAGGAAAGACAGACACTGTGTGCGTTTATGTGTGTGTCTGTGCGTGTGTGTGCAAAACCTGGAATCTGGAGAGGAAAGAAAAAGGCAGAGGGATTGAATAGTACATGGAGTATCACACATTTCCCACAGAATCACACTTTTATTCACAAACCATCCCCAGCAGATGTGGTTTATAATTAGCTTAACAAACAATAAAACGTGTTTCTATTAGATTACTGCTGAATCCTGGACACCAATTGTTTAGAAAATGGTGATAGTTTTCTATTATCAAAAGCTCTGGTACATATACTATATGGCCAAAAGTTTGTGTACACCTGAGTGTTTATATACGATTTTTTTAGTTATAAGGTTTATAAAATTCCTTTTGGATTCAATCAATAGTTTTGCTGTTATAGTAACCTCCATTCTTCTGGGAAGGCTTTCCAGTAGATTTTCGAGTGTGGCTGTGAGCAAGACCATTAGTGAGATCAAGTATTGATGTTGTATAAGAAGGTCTGTGGTGCATTCAGCATTCCAGTTCATCCCAAAGATTTTCAGTGGCGAATAGGTGTTTATAGTATATAGTTATAATGTAATTCAGAACAATAACTAAAGTGTTGTGATACTGATATAGAGAAAAACATGTTTATTCATTAACAGTTTGTTTCTGTGCAGAATTTAAAGAGATTTAAACAGAAAGATAGATAGAAAGAGAGAGAGAGAGAGGGAGAGAGAGAGAGAGAGAGAGAGAGAGAGAGAGAGAGATTGACATTGACATTGGTCTCTCTTTGTCTCAAATTTCTCCTCAGCAAAGCTTTTCATAAAGCATCAAGATGAGATCATGGTGCCATCCTGATCCACATCAAACCCACTCCTGCATGTGAACCAGACACGCCCACTGACTCCCACTCTCATCACGTCTTTCATTAACGTCTCACTCTGAGTGTTTTTTATTCATCGGAATAAAAACGAACAAGAAAAACTGCATTGATGTAGGAAACACGTCATGTGGAATGAGGAAGGTGTAAATGTTCATTTCATTAACAGTCCCTGGTTTATGTTCTTCACCAAGTTAAAACCGAGGTGACGACAAGCGTCTCCTCTAAAACGACCCAAAATTCCACCCGAGCTGAAAATAATAGTGGCCTCATAGTAGCCGTCGTTCTCCGTCATTTCGTCTGGTTTAAGGGGCGTGAGAACGTGGCAGACACATCGGCCGATTAAGCGGTGAGGCGATGCTGAAAACAAGGCAAGGGGAAAAGAGCCTTCATGCACTTATTACTCTATTAGCATTCGTGCTACTACATTACTCCAAGCTGAAGGGACGTAATAAAAAAAAGGTCGTTTTATATGTTTTTTTCCCCTCCTTTCCCCATTCCCTTCTTTCATCCTTCATTCTCTAGTTTCTCTTGCACACTTTACTTAGTTTCATGTGGCGTTGATAAGTTGATTACTGATAAAGTGTGATTAATTTCAATAAGCCGGCTAATTAAAAATGGATTTTTTTATCTAAAATGCTTTCACTTTGATAGTTAGGCATCATTTCAGAGTTGAAAAGTTTGCACTCACTCATTTTGCATTTTTTTTTTACCTTCCCTCTCTCTCTCTCTCTCTCTCTCTCTCTCTCTCTCTCTCTCCCTCTCTCTCTCTCTCTCTCTCTCTCTCTCTCTCTCTCTCTCTCTCTCTCTCTCTCTCTCTCGCTCTCGCTCTCTTTTAGTGGGCGTCTGGCAGCAGAATTTCTTCATTACTCTTGATTTGGTGCAGTAGTGCTGTACCATTCAATTAACCTCTGAGCTTTTTAGAATGTGTCAAATGCATGCTATTGGCGAAATTAAAATGTGTAATTAAACACAATTAAAGATGTAATTGCTTTTTTGTATTTTTTTGTATTTTAAGAGCCAATAATAATTCAACTAAATTGTGCTTATAACATGAATAATATGAATTGATGATTGATTAAGGATTTTAGAAATCGCTTCCAAAATGAAAAAAGTATTTTCCAGGTCTGTGTGTTTCAGAAAAAAAAAAAGCAAAGCAATTTGAAGATGTTGAAGGAAAGAGAAAAAAAGGAAAGAGAGAAATAAAATAATAATAATAAAAAAAAAAGCCTAGGTGCTGAAATGGACTCGTCTATTTTTCATGAACAAGGTCACTTATCAGTGACCGGAAAAGTCACACCAAGTTCTCTTCATCAATTTAATAAGGATTCAAAGTAGAAAAATAGTACGGTCATTTCTTTGTAATACACCCCTGGGCTTTTTATTATGACTTCATTTCCCCGTGTAATATTGGAATGTCGCTATAATTGTAAAAGTGTAATAGACTCTAATAGAATTTCATCTTGAACCCCGAACGCTCTCTGCTCTGTCTCTGCTCAATTTGAGTAGAATAATGATTTTTAATGTCCACACATGGCTTCCTGTGACCTTATTCAATCTCAGGGCCTGATCAGGAAATATATCGATTCAATTACAGGCCGATGACAAACTGACGGAAGACAAGGAAGAGGAGGAGGAGCAGGAGGAGAGGGAGGAGAAGAGAGAAGAAAGGTCAGCGTACATTTCAAAATGTAAATCTTTACAACGTCTTTTGGGTTTGAAGGAAAAAAAGAAAAAAAAAGCTATTATCAAATGGCATTTGGGGCCAAAGACACAGTCACTTTTTTTTCTTTCTTCTCTCTTTCTCTCTGTCTCTCTCTGTCTCTCTCTGTCTTTCTCTCTCTCTCTCTCTCTCTCTCTCTCTCTCTCTCTCTGTCTGCTAGGCTCTGTGTCTGTCTGTCTGTGTCTCACCATCTATCTACATTTCTCTCTTTCATTCTCTCTCTTTTTTCTTGTCTCTTTGTCTGTATCTGTCTGTCTTTCTATGTCTCAATTTCTTTCATTCTCTTTCTCTCTCTCTGTCTGCCTTTGTCTGTCTTTCTGTCTGTCTGTCTTTATCCCCCTCTTTCTTTCTGCTTATGTTGCTCTCTTGCTTGCATTCTCTCACTTCATGTCTGTCTGTTCCTATTTTTCATCTGTTTGTCTCAGTCTGTCTCTCCCAGTCTGTCTCTTTCTCTCTTTCTCTCTCTCTCTCTCTCTCTCTCTCTCTCTCGCTCTTGTGATTTTACATTGAACATTGAGCAGTAGTATATTGTGTCTCTGCACTTTGACCCTCAGTTTTACTGACAGGACAATTTGTTGAGGAATTGTGTCGTTTTCTTTTCGTAAGCAAACCCTTCTTTTTTTTTATTATTATTATTATTATTATTATTATTATTATCATTTATTTTTGGTTTAACTGTACCAGCATGCTCCGTGGAATTCCATGCACATCACAGACGGCTGCTAATTCTTAGTTTGGTCGTTAAAAACTCATTAAAATTAAAGTGTTCATTTGCATACCTCTGTGTGCTGCATGTTCAATTATTAATTGAAGATAAATAAATGAGTGTAATTTGGTGGAATAAATGGGGGGACGCAGGGCACCTGCAGAGCCACGCTGATTGTGTTTTTATTGACACTGAGGACTCTGGAAAAGATTAAGAGGGGGAGGAGTAAGAGCAGAAAGAATATAAAGAGAAAAAAGGAGAAGGATGAAAATTAGAGAAAGGAGGAGAAATAAGAGATTTTGAAGGAGCCAATGGTATTCGTGGTTTGTCTATCTTGATATTCTCAACCATTACCTGGAGACCTTCTCTTCATGTTCATGTTCTCCTAATGTTCATGTTCTCCTCATTTTCATGTTCTTCTCATATACATGTTCTTCACATGTTCATGTTCTCCACATGTTCCTTTTCTTCTCATGTGTAAATCATGGCTCTGTGTTAGGCAAGATTAGTTGCTTTTTTTCACATTTAGGTCTGTAACATTTAGTTCAACATTTGACAGTGACTGACAAATTTAATGACCAAACATGCATTCTAGACCAAAGCAGTCAGAATCTTTTCAGATTTTCTACACATTTATCAGCTTATTAGTAAAAATTGGATAAGTAATTGGATATCCTTTTTTTTTTTAAGCTTTTGTCGTAAAAATACTTTTAAAACTTTTTTTTTAAATTGCAAGGCCTGGTGAGTGCAGCCCCCTTTTTTGTTAGAATCACTTCATTAATTAAACGAAATAGGAAAAGGTTCGGAGCTAATGGATTACGCGGAGGGCCTGATGGCTCAGACATGTTTACCGGAGGTCACATTTCATTTGCTGCTCGTGTCAAACGAATAGCTGCCGGACCCTCTGAGGCAGGCCAATCAATGTCTCCGTGCCCAAGCCCTCAAATGAATCCATTAAAGTTATGCAGACGCATCCTGCCTGATGACGGGAAAGGGGAAAAAAAAGTCTCCTGATACCTAGGATAGAAATTAGCCCTGAATTAGGCGAGAGACTTGGCTGGGTCTGGAAGCAGGCCAAAGTGGAATTAATAGGCCATCAGTGCCTCTTGTGTGTTAAATCCCATTTGTTCACCACGTTTTTATGAAAGATTTTTCCCCTTCGCTGCGCCCGGCCTGACGCCTGGGACCTCCTTTGCTCCTCAGCACAGAAACCTCACATGTTAAACACAGCTTCAGACAGACAGAAAGCAAAGAGGGGACTTAAATTCTTCTTGTTCTCAAATCACCAGAAAAATGAAGGGACGATTTTATCATTTCTGTCCTGACACCACTTCAGCTCCAGGTTATTATTTTCCCCTCCAGATAATTATCATTCGCGTACCTTATAAAAATGTGTGCATGTATGTATGAGTCACATAGAGTGTCAGAGAATCCGATGCCATCTGACGCTTTTCCTTTTTCCTTTTCGTCCCACTCGTTTCTCAATCTGTGCATAATTTATTGGTGTTTTTCTTTCTCAGAGACTTTTTTCTCTTCCCACTAGTCTTTCTCTCCACACTGGAGCTGGTGCTGACGAGACTGTTGTCCTTTAAACACCAATTAGCAGCCTTTGTTTTTGGTGCAGTCGAATCATTTAAACTGATGGATCAGACTGATTTTCTCTCAGTGAAGGTTTGCTCGAGAGAAACACTCTACACAAGAGCTCTAGTTTTTTTCTTTCCTCCAGCTGAGCTTGTCTTGCTGTGTATGGATGCAGGCCGCTGACTCACCTGAACTTAAACAAAACAAAACAAACAAGATGGCCTCTAAATGACCTGCAAATACGGTAAGCAGTCATGCGAACTAGCAGGGGAGCTGCTGAGAAAGTGAATTGGAGTAGATTGGTTGTGTCTGACTCATTGTAGGTAATGGCTCATATCAAGTCTAACAACTCTATTCACTGATCAATTAGACAACTGGGTATTAATCAGAGATTAGGGGTGTGATGGAACTTATTTAACTTAAACTAGGTCAAAGTCAAAAACACAGTGAATGACTAGAAGAAAGTTCTGTGGACAGGTAGGAGCAGGGAAGGTAGGAGATGTATTCTGGTGAAATGAATACTGAACTAACATGGCTTCCATTCCATACTTCAACATCGTGCAAGTCCATTTGGACTGAGACTAATTGGAACCAACTTCACCATACATCAAGACAATATCCTGAAGCATACATCCAAGCTCTGTAAGTATTACATAGACTGCTAAACTGTCTGCTGGAGTGTTATCGATAATGGAATGGCCTGCCCAGTCACTGCACCTAAATCCTATTACACTACGCTGTGATGAACTGGACCACAATGAAAATCTCCGAAACACCTTTAAAAATCATCAGCTAACCGTTTGAAGAAACTAACTGTCTGAATACCAAGAGTGTGTAAACTTGTACATACAAAAGGAAGATTGTTCAATGGAAATAAAGTGTAACATCTGTCATTTACACATTTATTAGGTCAAAGTAAATCATTAAATTATCTATTTGGTTGCATATAAACAAAAGGAACATGCATGTGTTTCTCGGTCATGATAAAAGACTAGGTTTTACTAGTAAAAAACAGAGAGACAAAGATTTTGAGTCATTGTTGCCATTAAGTCCAATACTATAAAGTTTTTTGTTTGAGTTGACTGAGTCACTTGACCAAAAATACATAGTGATTTTTTTGTATGCTTGGTTTTCTCTTTCAACCCACACTACAACACAAAAATGGTGTTCTTAAATCTGTCCACTTGTGAGAGCATCTGTTTTCTCTGTACAAATGCACTGTCTCAGTGTGGAGGAAAGAACAAAATGTAAGAGAAGACACATTTTCAAATGTATCCAGATTTATGTGGGTGTAGTTTGAATATAACATATTTGGATTAAACCTGTTTGTTATGCCAGAGTTTTCCACATGGACACTTCTCTTGCATTTCACAAAAGGTACACTATATGGAGAAATATATTGGGGATCTAAATTTTCCAACCATATGTGATTCTTCTCCAAACTGGTTCCATAAAGTGTGGAGGCACACAATAGTATAGGATGTCTTTGGAATCAGAGTAAAATTTAATTTTCTCTTTACTTGAACAAGCAGATTCAAACCTGTTCCTGCATGGCATTGCATCCCATGGCACAAAGCCAGCTTCATGAAGATATGGTTTATGTGTGTTGCAGTAGAAGGTCTTTTCGAACACCCTTGCTAAAATGTACAGATTAATTCTATATGCTAGCATATCAGAAAACCTATTATTTCTTAGGCTTATAAAACAACTTCTTTGGTTCTTAAGGTTTTTAAATTATTATTCCCTCACAGCATAATTTAGCCAAAATGATTATTCTCCAGGAATCTACTGGGGAAAACACTAACGCTCGTATTTAACCACCATTGAACCTCACTCTCTTCTGATAAAAAACAATAATATAAACCTAAGATTTGACCGAAAATAAAATAAAGTACACTAACAGGGCTAAGATGTTTATTTACAGGCCACCATTAGGTCATGTGACTACTTCACAGCTCCAGGGTTTGATCCTGAGCTTAGGTTTCTGTCTGTGTTTTACACATTTATATTCTCATCATTTGTATTTTTTCACATGTTCATTTTCTTTTCAATATGTTCTTGTTGTTTTTATTTCCATGTTCTCCTCATGTTCATGTGCTCTTCATCCTTAGCACTGAAATTGCGACTCACTATCACAGAATAGACTTTTACAGAAGTTCCTTCTGTAGTTGAGTGTATACATTTTCTTGTTGGTTTTGTCTCTCCACTCCTGTGCCAGAGATTCACATCACCATCATCACCCTGTGAAACAAGATGAAATAAAATTGAAAGCAGTCAAGGACATGTCTTGCACACGGTAAACAGCTTGTATCTTCTGGACGTGTGCAGCTTTTCCTCGTCGCTCTGGGCTTTTATTCCGACAATAAGCTCTTTATCGCTCCTCAACACCGTTCATTTAAAACCACCACGAGGAAGCAATCAAACCTTAAGTAAGAGGATTCGCTGCGTTATTGTTAAGCAAAATACCATCGCTTCATTTCCATAAAACATGCACAGGGGTGAGAGCGTGTGTGCGTTGGGGGAGCTCAGTTTGTGTGTGTGTGTGTGTGTGTGTGTGTGTGTGTGTGTGTATAGTAGGCGTTTAGTCATAACTAACTAACAGGACAAAAGAAGAGAAAAATCCTCATATTATTCTATTTATGATTTTAATCCTCAGGCCCTGTTCTGAGAGCACTGCGTTTTTAATTATACTGACTCTTTGTTCACGACTGACCATACACGACCTTCTCTCTCTCTCTCTCTCTCTCTCTCTCTCTCTCTCTCTCTCTCTCTCTCTCTCTCTTTCTCTCTCTCAAGAATGACATTATGTTTGCCTTTCTTGTCTCTCTGCCCTGGACACCTATGATTTAGCAACTCTTGACATATCCATTACACACTACAGATTGGCTATTCTCTTCTTCTTGCTATAGAAATGACACATACCTCTTTTTCTTTCTCTCACTCTCTCTTGTTCGCTCTTCTTTTTTCTTTTTCTCTCTAATGCCCTTAGTTCACATGGCCACATAGCTGATGCGTTTAGCTAGAAAAAGATTTAAATTTTATGACTTACTCCACTATCATTAATGTTAAAATCTAGAGGAAGGAGTTCAATCTGTTTCCGGGCCTCAGTCAGAACTCCATTAGAGCCGTGAGTGTGAGATAATGGGCGTGAGTTTGTGATAAACAAAACAATATTATATTTGTCAGGATAAATCACCCTTTACCTAATGATTGGTTCTAAACCATAGATTATGAAAGATCTGATTGGAGGATGAAATGTCAAAAGTTCTGTCTTTAACCTTTCTTGACCTCCAATCAGATCTCTAGTGACCTGGTTTAGAACCAGTGATGAGGCATGCGTGGAGACATTACATGAAGGAAAACATAAAATAACACCTGACAACAAACAGGGGAAAATGGAATTGTGTGTGTGTGTGTGTGTGTGCGTGTGTGTGTGTGTGTGTGTGTGTGTGTGTGTGTGTGTGTGTGTAGCTACTGTTACCACCAAGCTGAATATATTTCTCTAACATCATGTCCATGCATGTTTCATTTCTGTGATTTCATTCACAACACGACACGACAGCTACATTTAATGTTTAAGGAAGCATGTTAACTCCTGTTCACACTTATGTTATAGCAGCTGTTATAGCCCTCATTCCTTCACCAGCCTTTTTATTCTCTCTTCTCAAGTTAATACGACAAAAAACTTCCGCATCTTGTTACAGAAACTCCCCTGTCCTGAATATGTTGGAAAAGTTACAGCTTTTCCTCTGACTTTTACAAAGTGCTGACACTGGAGACTCCTTTCAATAGCATTGCATTAATGTCCAATAATATATTTAAAACTGAGCAAAAGCTGTACAAATCTCTGTGACTGAGCCATTACTCAACACCTTCTGACCAATCCTGAACTGAGATTCAGTAGTGCCATGTTGTAACTACCAGTGAAGAAAATCTTCATTGAAAATATTACCGCAAATAAACACTCATGATGATAACATCATGTCAGAGTCACTTTCCCTGATCACACTTTCCTTCTGCTGGTTTCCATTTCATTACTTTGTCTAGTACAGAGACATGAACAGGATTAAAGAAGGACTTATCTGCAATGAAAGCGGGTCTTTTGACGCACTGTAATAACAAGGAGTGGAAAATGCACTGTGGTGCAATAAAGCTGAAACTAATTCATTACAAAATGTGTGTGCTCACTACACCAACACAGAGTGTGTTTCAGAAAAGGTTGATTTCTCCTGGTATATTGCTAATAATCTAATGCCAGGAGGGGGAGGGCTTACTCAAGGGAAGAGTAACACATTTAATCCCACCCACATCTCCCTTGATTGTCTGTATAACACTTATGCATCCCTGTATTACTTCATTTATAGTGTAGCAGCTATATGAAAACTGACGATGGAGCCTTTAAAAACCAAAAATAATACAGCACAAAAAAAACACATTTCTTTTTCACAACATTTGTTCAAGGCAATGAAATGCATTTGAAGTGTAATTCACACTTACAGCTCACTTTAGTTCTATTCATATCTCTGAATACAATGTGTTTCCTTGATTGTTATTTGTGCTAAAAAAGGGACAATATTATTAATGAATAAATAGTGTCATATTTGTGCATTTATAAATTATCCTTGAATGCACTTCCACTGTGTGAGTGTGTGTGTAAAACTTTACAGCCAAAATATTTAATAATTGACACACTGTTGTTATATCAAAGTCTATCAGAGGACTGAAAAAGACCCCAGACCCCACATGCATAATTCTTGTATAACTCTTGTGTAAATCTTAAACACTAAATATTGATGTGTGTAATTTCAGTATAAACCTATCTCTGAATAGAACAGGCTTTAGGATTGACCTGATATGTCCTAAACCTAAAAGCCACTCTAGAACTACACAGATAGGTCATGAGTCTCGAGCTACAACAGCAAAGTGTGGAGGAAAGTTGCAGCTCTTCTGGTACACATTATGCCATATTGGATTTCTTTCACATGTTATGTAGAGAAGCAAAATAAAGATTTAATAAAGGGAAAAAAAACACTTTACAACTATCCTTAAAATGGAACAATAAAAAATAACAGGTATCTAATTACTTTCTAAGAGAGGGTTCTAAGAGCAGAGGAGGAAAATAAATTAGGCAGGGCAGAAGGACATTTTGTCCCCAATCTGAAGTGGTCAGCAATTTAAGACGTCTCGTCCGTGCCTTCTTTTCCATAATGGAACAGAAAGTCGAGGGAGCCGTTGTTTAGTCGCCAAACACAATTAACACGGTTTCTTTGCTCACATCAATACTGCTATTTGCATAGCGTATCGATCCGGAGTCTTTATAATCACAAAATGTTAATTGCACCAATTAATTCTCAATCTGTTTGTGCCCTTGTCTTCTCGCCTGGAGCTCTGAAGGTCAGAGTGAAAATGAACTGCTCTTTCATTCTGCTGATGAAAAAAAAAAAAAAAAGACTCATTTTTTTTTCCTCCCAAGACAATGCCATTCTCTGGGTTAAGAAGTTCAAAAAAGGCCAAGCTTCCTTTATCGTTATTATCGCTCCCAGTGAGGAGCAACTAATGGATTTGAAATCTTGTGATCTGATTTGTCCTTTTAAATTAGTTTTTTTTCATTCTCGTCTCATTCATTAACAAGGTTCTGCGTCTCTGAAGAGCCGTGGCTTTATTGTGGCCTGAAAGCCGCAGCGTCCGCCTTCGTATCGACTAATAAGTCCTTGGTGGAGCTCGGCAGCGTGTTGTGTTTGATTCATGCTGGTGTTTAGCAGCATGTGTTCGGTGCAGCGATGCTCCTTCCTTTTCCGTCTGGCCTTGTTACGACACGATGGAAGTGGACCTGAATGCCCTGCTGTCTGTTTGAGCTGATCAGAGTAATAATGAGTCTGAGAGAGATTCTGTTCTCTGTGTTTGTGGATGATGGATCACTGGGACTGGGTTTATAGTGTCTGAATTAGAAGCTCGTCAGACAGAAAACGAGTCACATCCACCGACAGCAGCACTTTGTTTCACTGAGGCAAACGTTTGTGTTGCTGAATGAATAGATTTTAGCATAAAAGTGGATGGTGAGTTGTTGGCTGGAAGCTGAGGTGTGTGAAGGATGTCACTGAAAGAAAAACAGCTGTGAACATGAGCACAGGACCCTGTGGTGCTGGAAGAGTGGGCTTTAAAACACAGGAAGTTTCTTTACACACTGATTACACACATTACATTTTATCCTACAAGGCAGGAAAAGCAAATCAGTTTTATATTAAATGGTTTTCTTAATTTTTTTTAATCAATGTCTATTGAGGACAAAACACCAATGAAAATTCTTGTTGGTTAATTAAAAGATTAAGGATATTTAATTGCTGATATCCTTTAAATGGAAATACATCGCTAGGTGTGTGTTACACAATGTTATTGCACATGGCAGAGGTGAATAAGGGCCTGAGGTGAAACGAATGGTATTATGACTGGTGAAGCAGAGATGGGAAGTATAATATATACTTCGTTACTGTACTTAAGTAGATTTTTCTGGTATCTGTTTATTTTTTGGACAACTTTTTACTTTCACCCAAAAGATTTACACAAATGTCTGTATTTTCTACTTCTTACATTTTCAAACCAGGCTTCTTACTTTAGTTTTAATATATTTGTTGACATGATCAATAATTTACCTTCTCACTGCATGCTATTTTCAGCCCATCAATTTCCTGTCATTGCGCTGGTTTTTCAACCGACCACTAGTGTTTCATTTCCTGGCTCCCACACACTACAGATGTAGGCTAGCCTATGAAGAGCAACACAGAGCAACACAGAAGGCAACGAGAAGTATACGGTTAACGTGGATGAGACAGAATTAGTCAGCGATGTAAACATGAGTAAAAACAGAGACATTTCTGATCTCCGGATGATCATCGTCTTTTATCTGCTTGTGTTCTATATGGTGGATGTTTAGCCTGGACACATTCATTAGGTACTAGTCATTTTTAATTTTTATTTAAGTACATGTCAGAGCCCAAACTTCTTTACTTTAACTTGAGTAAAAAAAATAAAGTCAGTACTTCAACTTCTACCAGAGTTTTTTTAGAACACGTGTATCTGTATTTTTACTTAAGTGAGGGATATGCGTACTTTTGCTTACCATCTTTGCTTACCAGCAATGACAAGCTAAATCTCTCATTGATGTTTAGTTGAAAACTGACTGAATGATTTAAAATTATTTCTTTATCAGAATCCAGTACACTGCCTAAACAACATAATAACAGAAATAACGTGAATATTTGGGATATCTCATTGTAATTGTAGCTACAAACAACCAAGCTCATATGTTGTTGCTTATCTGCCTTAGAAACTACAGCAATTGCAAGCAATCATCCCTTTATTATATAATTTAAAGAGCAAGATAAGCTAGTCTGTTAGCTAATAACTAGAACTGATAAAAGTGTTAAGTAGCCAAGGAAATTTCTATAAAATCTAATGAAAAAGCAGGGGATATTTTTTTACAGTAATGGTTTATATGGATGCAATCAGAGGCCCTTTCAACTTTTAGGTAATGAAATAACACATGGAACACCTACAAAGTAAAATAATTATCATTTACTTTTTGCCCTTTTGTTTCGCTTCTTCCCGAGGCATCCTGAGGTTGCTCCAGCTCCAGTCACGCCCCACCTCATGAAGATTATAGACGATGCCGGACTCGCAAACATCCCGAACCATCTAGGGACCTACCAGTGCCAATGGGATCCCACTACATGTGTGGAGTTTTGACATTGAACCTCCTGGAATGTTTAAAGGCTCTGGCATGGAGAAGCTGGTGTTGGATCTGAGGAAAACTCTATGCAGAGTTAACCCACGGAAGTCTGCTGGACCTGACAACATTCCTGGCAGAGTGCTCAGGGAATGTGCAGAACAACTAGCAGATGTCTTCACTGACATCTTCAACATCTCCCTGAGCACTGTTCCTTCGTGCCTCAAAACGACGACCATTATTCCTGTGCCGAAGAAGTCTTCTGTGTCCTGCCTCAATGACTATAGTCCCGTTGCACTCACACCCATCATGATTAAGTGTTTCGAAAGGCTTGTCATGAGGCACATAATGACCCAACTCCCACCCTCACTGGACCCCATGCAGTTTGCGTATCGTCCAAACCGTTCCACGGACGATGCCATCTCCACAACCCTCCATCTGGCCCTCACCCATCTGGATAACAAGGACTCTTATGTAAGGATGCTGTTCATAGACTTCAGTTCAGCATTTAACACAATCATTCCCCAGCACCTGATCGAGAAGCTGAGCCTACTGGGCCTGAACACCTCTCTCTGCAACTGGATCCTGGACTTCCTGACCGAGAGACCTCAGTCAGTCCGGATCGGGAACAGCATCTCCAGCACCACCACACTGAGCACTGGGGCCCCTCAGGGCTTTGTGCTCAGTCCACTGCTGTTCACTCTGCTGACTCACGACCGTGGTGGGTCTAATCAGCTAGAATGACGAGTCAGCATACAGAGAGGAGGTGCAACGGCTAACAGCCTGGTGTTGAACCAACAACCTGTCTCTGAAAGTGGACAAAACCAAAGAGATGACTGTTGACTTCAGAAGAGCACAGAGTGACCATTCTCCACTGATCATCGATGGCTCTTCAGTGGAGATCGTCAAGAGCACCAAATTCCTTGGTGTTCATCTGGCGGATAACCTCACCTGGTCACTTAACACCAGCTCCATCACCAAGAAAGCCCAGCAGCGTCTCTACTT
>MU558159.1:237571-254947 GCA_024362625.1 Silurus asotus | reverse complement strand
TCCTGTGTTGTCTTGCACTGTCCTGTGTTGTCTCTTGCACTGTT
Source organism: Silurus asotus (assembly GCA_024362625.1). Classification (NCBI taxonomy): domain Eukaryota; kingdom Metazoa; phylum Chordata; class Actinopteri; order Siluriformes; family Siluridae; genus Silurus; species Silurus asotus. The sequence continues at coordinate 254,903 of MU558159.1, read as the reverse complement.
TGCACCAGTTGCACACATGCACTTTATGTGGCGAGGATCTTAGTTCCTGGCCCTGTGTTCTTCTGTTCTGTGACTGTTGTTTTATGTTGTTTTATGTAGCACCTGGGTTCAGGAGAAACGTTGTTTCATTTCACTGTGTACTGCATCTGCTATATATGGTTACAATGACAATAAAAGCTTCTTGACTTGACTTGACTTGATGATCACAAATGTTTAGCTATTTTATGAGTTGCTCAGTAGTTCCCAGTTTTATAACCATAAAGACTGTATAAGATTGTAGAAAGAACATTACTTATAATCACACACTCCCATGCTCATGTTAGTTCTCACTCTCCAGTGTTCTGTCTTGTTTGAAGATTTATTATCCAACTCTTGATGTCACCCAAATAAGGATGGGTTCCCCTTTTGAGTCTGGTTCCTCTCAAGGTTTTTTCCTCATAACATCTAAGAGAGCTTTTCCTTGACACAGTCGCCATGGCTGCTCATCAGGGATAAATACACACCATTCACCTTGACTGCTGATTTCTGTAAAGCTGCTTTGAGACAATGTCTGTTGTGAAAAGCGCTATAGAAATTAACTTGACTTCCTGCAGTGTTCAAATGCGATTGACTGAGTTTCAGTGGATCATCGAGAGGCACTATTCGTTCTCTAATAGAACTCACTCAGATCACTTTGCAGCTTTACACATGTTCCTATTTGCCCTTAAATTAGAAAAGAAATGCAACTTAAAACGCATCTCAGACTTGCTCTAACATGAGCCTCATCAATAACATGTATCATTCTAGAGTGTGCTCAAAACAACACTGAGATAATCATCAGTGGAGACGACACAGATCCTATGAGAAGCTGATAGATGCAGTGATGTGTAATACAGAAAGATCCGGCATCCAAACCTCTCTTTCTATTATTGAGTCAGTTATTGGTCACGGCCGAGTGAGAAACGATCACACCTTGTGTAAAGTATGAATTTCAATCACCTACACCTGCGCTGCCCGCCAAATGAAAGGCCTGATTGCCTGCGATTGCGTATTTAAAACGCTTAATTCCTCCATTAGAAAAAGCTATTTACATGAATTAGGGACAATTAGCATTTTTAGACCCATTTTCGAGCTTTGTTCGTTCCGTCCATTAGCATTTGAAAAAATGTCGGCTGCCAGACTCAAGAAAAGCTTGCTGATCTGACCGACGTTGGTCTTCATGCAGAGATTCCGGACGAGGCTTTTTTTACCAGAGAGACTGGAGAGAAGGAGCCGGCCTTGGCTGTCTGATTTAGCTCAATTATATATAATCATCCTAAACTATTCAGAGACAGACTGAGAGAGAAAGAGAAAAAGAGAGAGAAAGGAAATGAAATGAAATCTCTCTACACAGTGCTCTCAGTGTGTGTGTGTGTGTGTGTGTGTGTGTGTGTGTGTGTGTGTTTTTCCATTAATTTGAATGTCCATTAACACTCCAAGTACCAGCACTAGATCCACGGTCCACACTGGGCCGTATTTAGATATTTATTTATAAGGAACAGAGTTGCATCTGCCACAGTTACACTAAATCCTAAACTCGAATGTTAGCATGATTTTGGCATAAAATCCATCAACACCTTTTGACACTTTTATGTAAAAGTTTTGGCAGGTAATTCACTCTCACGTTCACACATGCACACACACACACATTACTGTAATTCGAGAACAATATTAAACCTAAAAATAAACATTAATTAATGAATCGAAGTGCCCTGTTTAAAATTCACAATATTTTTTCCAGATGAGTCATGTCTTTAGTCAGAGACATAGTTTATCTGAATTTGTGAATGTTTAATTATAAAACTGTTTCTGAGTAAGTGTAGCAGATGAGTGCTGGGTCAGTTTCTCCTTCTTAATGTGAGAGCACATTTTCTTCAGCAGATTACACATATCCAATTGACACAAACAACAAAAATAATAAAATGTGATCAAATTTCCTCTTTTAAAGACACACACACACACACACACACACACACACACACACACACACACACACACACAAACACACACACACACACACACACACAAAAATTTCATCAGCTTCATTCAGTGTCATGTGACTTAATTAAGATGTGCTCGATTGTGAGGTAACTTTGTGCTGTATCAAGTCTATGTGCTTCTGAATAAGTGTGGAGTGTGGAAGCCATTTTGTTCAATTCATCCAGTGATTAATTCGATCATCATAACTAGGATTATATTAGCCATATATGAGACTTCTATTCGATTTATTTCAACACTTGCAACATCTCTTTACCCACCTATTTTATGGTCATATTAGATATTTAGTTTTTGTTTTTTTGTATTGCAGCTTGTGGGTGATAGGGCTGTATTTTCTATCGCTGTTTGTGCTTTAAGGAGTTGGTCAAGATTTTAAAAACATACCCTTAAGCAAATTCCAGCTAAATAAAGAGCCGGGAAGAGAAAGCTGTGTGTTAGGGATGTGCTTTTCCGTAACTGAGGCCAATGCGATTCGCATCTTAATGCATAGTCAATGATATGTAACATTAAAGAAACATATGAAGCAGCTTCCGATGTGATACGATGCAATTGACCCCTATTATGGTGCAGAGGAATCTGATTTCAAATTAGATTTAACACAATTGGATTCAGTGCAATATAATTCAGTGGAAACAATATGATGCTATGCAATTCAATATATTACAGATAGTTTGCTTTTATTTCTTTGGTTCTGACAGACAGCAAATAATAATACCATAATAATAACTTTACCTAAGTGCCTTCTGACTTCTAATGCATGGCCTTTCCGCAGGCGTTTGTAGTGCAAAAAAAAGATATAAAATTAATCTTTTCCTGTTCCTGTCTCCAGGAAGATGCAGCTCTACCTCTGCCATGTTAATCTTTTTTCTATGTGACTCTCAACACAAACCTCAGTCTCAGTAGTGTTGTGATGGGGCATGTTTAGTAAGGAGAAATCAATCTACATATAAAATATTGGTCACAAATTATTGCACATCCAGTAATAATTATATATCAATAGGTTTTATTATGCAAATATGTTAAAAATGATGTGCAAATTCCAACTTGTGTCCGATGCACACTTTTTAAAATTTGATGCATGACAGCGGTAACTTTTAAACTGATGCACTATGCAAATTGTTAATCTTACCATCCCTACTGCGTGTGTGTGTGTGTGTGCGTATGTGGTCTCCATTTGGTATGCAGCTAATAATCTGAAGTTGTTTGGGGTTTGCTGTGTGCTTGTAAAGAGAAAGATGTCTGTATCAAGGGCTATTCACACTCACTTATAAGCGCTTATTTACTCCTCTTTTCTGTTTCACTTCAGTGTAAATTTCAAGAATTTACAGAGGCTGCAAGACACATAGATATTGCATGCACTGCAGTTAAATGTGTGAAAGAGTTATTTAATGAACGCAGATGTGTCTACAAGTTTTGATGTAAGATATTTATAGTTTCAAAGAGTAACAGGGCAGTCTTAAAAAAAATCAACTCAAATAAGGTCATCCTCAACTTTCCTTTTTAAATTTCCTCTTAATCTTTGAGCCACATGTGTCAATGCCAGGCATTCTCTATGGCTGGTTAGAAGCACCAAGTTCCTTCCTTTATTTAATTGCACTCTTAAAATCCTGTGGTATGCAGTGAGGAAATGGTTTAGGAAAACAGTTTTAGAGAGGTCTCTGGTACAACCATACCACACATGAGGAACCTACAGCCTCAATACTCAGAACCTCTCTGTGTGAGTCTGTATATGTATTAAATGACATGCATTAAATGAACACCTGCTGTACCCACCCTTGGACAAAAAGCTTATAGAGCCTTGAAGAACCTTATAATTCTTAGACCTTAATATAATTAAGCATCTGTGTATAGAATTTATTTTCTAAAACAGCTACGATTTAGCTGCTGTGACATAAGAAGCAAAAGAAATCAACCGGTTTCTTAAACATAAAATGTAGCTACAAACTGTTGTTTATGCCGTCGTCTAACAAAAACATTCAGGAGTGTGCTGTAGCTCTGCCTCATCACACCACCCTGTGAGTATATTATTAAAACACACACACACACACACACACACACACACACACACACACATATATATATATATATACACACACACACACACGCCGATTTCTCAATAAGAACACAATCTCTATGCGCTGATGATGTGTAAATAAAGCACATTGCAGACGCTGACAGGAAGTTCGCTTTTAATCTTACACCACTTCCAAACTGAACTAAAACCTCCAGCAATCCAAACCAATAACTTTGAGTTCACCAAAGGACACGATCAAATGCCATTGTCTCCCAGCTTGCACAGATATATTGTACTCCGGCCCTCAATCCTTTTCCAATATGTTGAAGTCCAGAGTACAGACGAAAGGCAAAAGCTCATATATCACCATGCTTTGCAGTAATTCTTCACACCTCCCACACGCACACACATACACACGAGGTGTTCATGATGTCAGTGCTGTGAGCTATTTCAAAAATATAATTAATTAGATAATATAGCTGGGTACTTTATTACAAGGACAGTAAGGACACGTCTCTTAAAATCTGTAGTAGCATAGTTTACCGTAAATGCTAACTAACAGTCTTAGCTAAACAGGCTTATTTGAAAGAAATTACAGGTTGTAAATTCTAGACAAAAAAGTATGATATTAATCACTGAACTGTATTAGTTTCAGAATAAAATGTTCCTCACACGAGAGAGTAAAAGATAATTATTACCTCCATAATAACCCTTTAGATACGTGTCCTGACCTCTACATTTAACTAAACACTTCATTTCTCCTGGTTTCTCATTGTCCCTCTGAACCGCGTTTCTGTCCACAGAGTCGATCAGCGTAATTGCGCTTATTGATTCGCTTTAATTCACTACGTCCCATTATGATTATATTCTGATGTCGACTTTTACCAATGCGATGAATTCATTTTTATGATGTCAGTCTTGTTGACTTGCATGATGTATGTATTATCAATACCATCGATTCCTCTCAAAGTTCATCCGTTCGCTGACGTGCGGCACACATGCATTTTACATAATAATCATTTTTTTTCAAAATGAGATAAAAACAGGTGACGTGAATGCCACTGCACTGCAGGACACAATTTTTACAGGTGTGCATGCATACAGGCAATCATCATGAAGAGTTCAGAACATGCTCCATGAAATTGTTTTAATCTGACCAAGTTTCTCTTCTGAATCTAAAAAGAAAGGAAACAAAGCTGACCTTGAAGGCCTGAAGTGCAAGACACCTAAAAATAATGAGCCGACTTACAACCGCGTTGTGATCTCTCGAGCGCATGCGCTCATGCCACAGTGTACGTATTGATCGTGTTGATGTTTACACTCAGCACTGAGAGCAATCTTCTCCTCTTCCTGTCTTGCAAGTGGCCACTTTAACGCTCTTCTCCTGAAGAGTCCTGAAGGAAAGTCAACAAGGACGTGGTCAGAAACATGAGTGGAATTGGGGAATAAGCGAGCAACAAGTTTCGAATGCTACTCTGATCTCCTCTCCTGTTAATTGAGCTTGTCCGATTGTGAAAGTCAGGTAAGATGCTCTGTAAATAAAAAGCGGAGCGGTGGACTGGATGGTGGAGGGGTGTTGTGACGGAGCGAGAGCCGGTGGATATCCAGTCTAAATCCAGCCCAGGGGAGCTGTAGGAAAGCTAATAATGTGTTATTGCAGCACAGGTCTTTCCTGTCGTCTCTCCATCAGCCAGACACCGTCACCCCACACAGGTCCGGGTGAGAGATAATGGCCAATAATGTGGAGAAACAGGAGGAGAGAGAGAGAGAGATAGAGAGAGAGAGAGAGAGAGAGAGAGAGAAAGAGAGACAGACAGACAGACAGACAGACAGACAGACAGACAGACAGTGATAGAGTAAAAGAAGAAAAAGAACAAGCAACTCATCTTCCAAAAAAGAATTCCTACAAGACGAAGTGGACTGTGAGTATCAGGAACTCACACCCAGACATTTTTGTGTTATTTTTTTTAGTGCCAAAATGCTACTCAAAATATAGTACTAACTCTATTTAATTTTATTTTATTTGAGTAGTTTTTTTTACTGAATATTGTTACAGAGAATCTTTAAGGGAATAAACAGTTTTAAAGTATCTACACTATATGGACAAAAGTTTGGTGGACACCTGACCATAAGATTCACATTTCGTCCACATATAATCCATATTGGCTTTTGTGGCAATATGTAACACTGGATTATGGAGTGTGCTTGTGGAGATTTGAGCTTATTCAGACACAAGAGTGTTAGTAAAGTCAGGGATTGATGTGCAGTATGGTGAGGAGGCCTGTGGTGCAGTCAGCAGTACAATTCATCCCAAAAGTGTTCAATATGGTTGAGGTCAGAGTTCAATAGAAGACCACTCAAGATCTTTGTCTTCAAACCATCTTCATGCAGCTCTCTCTCTCTCTCTCTCTCTCTCTCTCTCTCTCTCTCTTTCTCTCTCTCTCTCTCTCTCTCTTTCTCTCTCTCTGGAAAATTAAATGCTACTGCATTGAAAGACATTCTAGGAAAAAAACACATATGATTGGAAAAGTCAGTTTCCATTTGAAAAAAAATCATGGACATGTTTTCAATGTTCATAGTTCACTAATTTATGTTGTTAAGAAAAAAAATGTTTGACAAGAACATAAGGACAAGTTTCTAAAAATGTCAGAACTCTTTGTCCAGATTGAGATTCGTTTTGATAGTTATGTTTTGCAAATTGTACAATTTCAAATCCGTTGGCTGTTTTTCATTCCAAAAAATAATATTCTAAATAGAATCCATTCCTTTAATTTAACCACAGAAACCATTTGAATGATAGGATGGTGTGTATTGTTCTTTCTTGGAGAAAAGGCATGTAGATTTCCAGTCAGCTCCAGAAGTATTTGAACCCTTGGTAAGAATGGTTATATTTTATTGATTTATTTTTTAAAAGGCTTTGTTTATTGGTGCACTAACTCTGATTGCACGGGTGCCTATAATTTTAATATTTGAGGTAAAAGTTTTTTTTCCAAACAAATAGAGAAATTCAGCTTTTTCTCATAATTTCAGTGTAACATGAAGCATATGGTTGTTAAATCCACATCGTATCAGGGGTGCTTGTGGTGTGGGGAGGAAATACGTTATACGAAGATCTACTAGATTTAATGGTTGTGGCAAACTGAATAAAGCACATTTATATCTCAACTCTTGTGGTGATTGTCATAAAATAGATTAGTAATGAAAAATTGTAAAAGAACAGCAGCTCTGACCCAAAAGAGGATGGATTTTGAATCTGGTTTCTGTATCCTCAAATCTAGAGATAAAGATCTACATCCAGCTTTCTGTAAAGCCGCCCTGTGACAGTGTGTATTATTAAAATCGTTGTATAAGTAAAAGTGAATTAGAGAAGAAACATGTGAATGGATGTGTGTGTGTAAGCACTTTCTGCTTGGCCTCAGTATGGTGTCTGATTTAAAGTGTCTGATTTAAACACACACACAGGAGATCATAAGCGAGTTAAGGAGCACAGCGCCAACCGGGTATCAGAGTCGATCTGTCGGTCTTCTGTCAGCAGGTGTGTTGGATGTGGAGCCTTGTGTAAAAAATGGCTCCCTGTGTAATTGAAACTGAATCCAATCCAGAATCCCCCTCGTGGTGACAGTGAGGAGTGTGAGGCACAACTGAGTCCAGGATACACTTTTACAAACCTTCTTGAGGGTGAGAATACATGTATCAGCTTTTACCCCAGCACAGCATGGTTGAGATTCCTGTGTTATCTTCTGACAGTGTTCTTGATTATGGTGAGCATTACGGGTAGAACTGTGGTAGAGCTTCAGTTTGGTTTTCAGATGTTTTTGGCAAGCAGACTGAAGACTAGTTCCAAGCTGACCAGTTCAAAAAGCCTCAGCCTTTCTTTCCTTTTGGTCTTAATCTTGACTTGACCCTCATAGGTCTCATATAAATCTTGTGCTCGTTTGCTGGACGGATCCTACATTGCTTGCTCTATCTACAGGCTTTTCTGTATCAGAATGAAAACACTGATGCTTACCTACAATGCTAAAATCAGAAAGGAATCCATAAACCTGGAAGCTCTTATGTTTCCCCATACTGCATCATGCTCCCTCTGATCCTCCACACTGATCCCTCCATCTCTCAGGGTACAAGGACGACCTGCAATATTAAGGTCAAGACACTTCTCCATTCTAGAGGCTAGGCAATAGTGTGAACTTTCCTTATGTACCTCTTCATGGATTACTTACATTATTATTTTGTTCTTTGAATGAATCTAATCATCCTCTAAATGCCAAAAATTCAAATATTGCACAACATCTGCTACCTAAACCTGTTTTTTTATGTTTTTATTTTTTATGGGGTTTTTTTTGCATGCATTTACATATTTTACATAATTAAACATTACATAATTCATGAAAAAGTGCCACACTTTGTTTGGAATAATCAGAATATATTTATCAGTTTCTAGAATGTAAATTCTGAAAATTCTATTTTTATTCCTATTTTCATTTTAATTCTATTTTATTCATTGTTTTATTCTACTCTATAATTCATATAGTTTCTATATTATGAACCAATAATTAAAAGCATTTTTTTGAGAGTTACTACAGCACTACACTGAAACAAGTCTCCATGTCAGAGATGGAAGCATCTCAAAAACGTGTATTTTTCTCATTCTCAGGATGATAAACAAATGAAACGAAGCTTCCTGAATACAATCTAGGTTTCACAATCAAAAATATTTTAGAACACTTCTCTTTTGATTTTCTTTAATGATCAGAAAATTGGCCAATGCAGTGAAAATTTTAGTTTAAACTCAGTATTTCTATACTTATCTGATCATTTTATTGTGCATGGGCTTCTGTGCTCAGGAATTTTTTCACCTCAGCCATTTTTTTTACTTTTTAAATAATACACATAAACAGCAAGCGAACAAAATTTCCATCATGTTAAGAAACAGTCTCAATATGGCCGATGATTCCCGGGTCGTCGCTTTGCCCCTGGTTAATTTTTTGGAGCACCCAGTGGACACATGTGACAAGAATTTGAGTCACATCGCATTAAATGATTGCCAGAGTAATGCTAAAGAAAAGAATGAGACAGATTCAAGGGCAGAAGAGCTGGGTAAGTGGTTGGATGAGGAGGATGAAGAAGAGGAGGAGGAGAAGAGTGTTCCTCTGTGGATAGTCCTCTGACAGCGAGGCTGGATGGTCAGCACCCGCAAAATTGAAATATTTCTGGTGATTCAAGGTTGACCACATTTTTTTTTCTTTCCTTTCCTCTCTCTCTCTCTCTCTCTCTCTCTCTCTCTCTGAATTATCAAAAGGTTTACTGTAGGAATCAAACACTCTCCTTCAGGGGAGTTCAGCCGTGCATCTCGGTTTCATCCTCATTGCTCGGAGAGAACATTTCTGAGGGTGGAAGCACTTTTAAAATGAAGTCTGTTTTTTTTCCCCCTGCTGCTTGCCAACACAGCCTGTATCTTTAAGAGGCCTGTTGATTAGTTTTTAACACTGAGCCAGTATGCAGAGACCAATAAATTAAATATGAATAAATTAAAAATGAAGTCTAGCAGAAAATTGCTTGGAAAACACCACCTCCCCATTCAACTATGTATAGTAATGCTTTTAATGTCTGCTGACATGGGAATAGATATCAGTGTAAATTAACACGCCATCCGGGCGTAGTGGAGAACTTTTCACTTATTAAAAAAAAGGAGGGGGAGAGATTTACTCCAGTAAGTGTGTGGGCTAATTAATTTAATATTCAAATGAGCTAATTGGTTTTAATTGCAAATATTTTAAGAGTAGTTTGGGCAGAGGAAAAAAAAGAGAGAGAGATTGATGAAGCTTGCTTTTAAAGTGCCATCTGTTGTAATATTTATTTCAGAATTTTTAAAAATAAATAACTAAAGAATATCATTTGAAATTAACCCCAAAACCGTGCACCCTCCTACACACACACACACACACAAATGCCTCAAATATTTAAATTTTAATGTGTATAATAGTAAATTAATAACATATCCTAGTTTATATGAGATATAGCACCAACCCTTCATACCAACTATCAAGCACATTGGTGGAGATGTGACGTAGCCACAGGACCTGAGAAACTTGCAATCATTGAGTTGGAAATTAACTCCTTTGTATAACAAAGATTTTCAGATGTCAAATGTAAGTCTGTCCAAACTTCTAGTTAATTTTCTTCTTCTTTCAGCTACTCCCATTAGGGGTCGCCACAGCAGTTTATCCGTCTCATACCCCCCCTGTCCTCTACATCTGCCTCTTTCAAACCAACTACCTGCATGTCTTCCCTCACCACATCCATAAACCTCCTCCTTGGCCTTCCTTTTTTCTTCCTTCCTAGTGGCTCCGTCCTCAGCATTTTCTTACCGATAAACCCCATGTCCCTCCTCTGCACATGTCCAAACCATCTCAATTATGCGTCCCTCACCTCAAAAACGTCCTACGTGCCCTGTCCCTCTAATAAACTTTTTCTAAACCTGTCCATCTTCTTCTCTCCCAATGAAAATCTTCAGCTCTGCTACCTCCAGCTCCACCTCCTGTCTTTTAGTTAATGCCACTGTTTCTAAACCATACAACATCGCAGGTCTCAACACAATCCTATAATCTTTCCCTTTTACTCTTACAGATACTCTTCTATCACAAATCACTCCTGCTATCACTCTTCTCCAACCACTCCACCCTGCCTGCACTCTTTTCTTCACTTCTCTAACACACTCTCCATTACTTTGCACTGTTCCCAGGTACCTGAACCCCTCCACCTTCACCACCTCTTCTCCCTGCAACCACACCACTCCACTGGTCTCCCTCTCATTCAAACACATTTACTCTGTCTTACTCCTACTGAATTTCATTCCTCTTCTCTTCAGCATGTATCTCCACCTCTCTAAGCTCTTCTCAACCTGCTCCCTACTCTCACCACAAAGCACTATATCATCCGCAAACATCATAGTCCACGGAGACACCTGTCTGACCTCTTCTGTCAACCTGTCCATCAGCACTGCAAACAGGAAAGGGCTCAGAGCTGATCCTTGATGCAGTCCCACCTCCACCTTGAACCAGTCTGTCATTCCTAGTGCACACTTCACTTTTGTCACACTGTTGTCACACTGTCCTGCACCACTCTCACATACTTTTCTGCCACACCTGACTTCCTTAAGCAATACTTACGCTTACACAACGCAACTCCTTCTGACCTTCTCTATACTTCTCCATCGACATTCTCAAAGCAAATATTGCATCTGTAATGCTCTTTTATGAAACCATACTGTTGCTTACAGATGGTCACCTCTTCCCTCAGCCTGGCTTCCACTACTCTTCCCATAACTTCATGGTGTGACATGAACTGAAAGTCTGCACATCTCTCTTATGCTTAAAGATCGGTACCAGCACACTCCTTCTCCATTACTCAGGCATCCTCTTATCTTCCAAAATCTTGTTAAACAATCTGGTTAAAAACTCTACTGCCATCTTTTATAAACATCTCCATGCTTCTACTAATATGTCATCTGGTCCAACCGACTTTCCACTCTTCATCCTCTTAATCGCTGTTCTCATTTCCTTCTCACTAATCCTATCCACATCCTGCTTCACAATCTCCAGACCATCCAACCTTCTCTCTCTCTCATTTTCCTTATTCATCAGCTGCAAATACTCCCTCCACCTTCTCAACACACTCTTCTTAGCTCTGCTTGGCTGAACAGTACAAATCCGTTTCTTCTTCCTTAGTGTCAAACTTCTCATACAGTTCCTTACATGCCTTTTCCTTGGCTTTTTCTACATCTTTCTTCACCTGCTACCGCATCTTCTTGACGATCCCAATCCTGTTTCGTCAACCTCTTTCTCCTTATGCTTTTCTGTACTTCCTCGTTCCACCACCACATCTCTTAGCTTTACTTTATCTTTACAGAAGTCACAAGTACCTTTCTAGCTGTCTCCCTTATCACTTCTGCAGTAGTTGCCCAATCATTCAGCACATCTTCACCACCACTGAGCCCCTGTCTGACCTCTTCCCAGAATCTCACACTACAGGATCCTTTTAGCAAAATTTACCACCATCTGTCCTTCCACATTCCTCTCCTTAAGGCCATACCATAGCTTCACGTTCATCACGCTATCAGAAACTTTCTTCACCTCCACTACACTTTTACTGTACTCTTCCTTTAGGATCACCCCTACACCATTTCTCTTTCCATCCACACCATGATAGAACAGTTTAAACACCTTTAATGCTCCACTTGGTCCCCTGAACACACAACATATATACCTTTCTCCGCTCCATCATATCAGCTACCTCTCTCCCTTTACCAGTCATAGTACCAACATTTGAAGTGCCCAGTGTAACCTCCACTCTCCTACACTATTTTTTTTTCTTGTTGTCTCTGTAGACGTCTTCCTCCTTTTCTTCTGCTTCATCGGCCAACAGAAGCCCAATTTCCACCTGTACTCTGTTGGCTAACCCAGGGTTGAGGATAGGGATTGTCAAAATATCATATGTCCATGAATAAATAACGCACATTAGCTCATTACTACAATGTCATAAGCCACATGGTTAGGATGGAGGATGTGTTAAGAGGAGGAAGTGATAGGAGGAGGCACGCAGACTCAGCTGCAGGTATTGGATCTCGGCGTATGGATTGATTAATTAAAGAAGCTCCATTAAGGTTATTGAGATGCTGGGACTGACAGGTGGAGGCTCTCTGCGTCTCGCTGTTCTACTCTCCTTCAGGCTCTGATGACATTAGCGTTCTGAAAACCCATGGAGTCGCACTGTGAGCCATATATCTTGCCTTCCAGGGTCTGAGAAGGGGCAACCAAGTTTTAAATCCTTACCTCTGCTCTCTCTGTCAGGGCCCATCTGTCAGTGCATACAGCTGTAGAAGAGAAGAAAGGCCAGTACCCTGTTCCAACTGGCCGCCTTTCTAATTTCCTGTGCCTCACAAACAAACGCCCGCTTTTTCAGCCTCCAAACTCCTTTTGCTCTGTGTGTGTTTGTGTGAGCGTGTGTGTTCTTACTTTTGGCACAGGAAACACCAAGAAAACCCTAAAATTCTGTTTAGAAAGGAACCTAAAAATCCATCCTTTCTCCCTCTCTCTCTCTCCAGTAAATTCCAGGATACCAGGACAATTGAATTTTGGGATGTTCCCCCTCCTTTTCGCTCTTTCTCCCCTTTAATGAATTAGAAGTCTGGCATGGAAAAAAACAAGACCATATGTTGAAATCCCATCCTGGCCACTGACGGCACATTTGGCGTACAGACCTCGTGCGAATGGCTCTGGCTCTGAACAGCGATCGAGCCTTTTTTTTACCCGAATGAATCTTTGTTATCTGTCCGAGGCCAGAAATTCCATGCCGTGTCTGTGTTCACCGTAAACAAGAAATGCTGAGCTTCCAGATGAAGAGTTATTGAGATGATTCATCATGTTCAGGTGATACACACACACAGGCACACACACACAATCATACACTGTAATTATTTAATGACGCGATCCATCAAAGACGAGCTCAACTCTGTGTTGTCTCTCTGTTCGCTTCTGTGTGAGGTTCTCTGTAAAGCGCCCTCCTGTGGTTCTCGATCAGACTGAGATTAGACACCACAACACACTCACGCCCATCCATGGAGCTGTCGATATTTCTCTTTTGAACAGTCTTATTACAGTATAATTCTTGCACAGGTGTTGCTGAGTTTTTAGATTGTGATTGGCCAGAAGGTGATTATTTTTCTAACAGCAGCTCTGAAACGTTATCGTTATTTCGGCAACAGTTTGTGCACAGGGCCCTCTACAGAGCACACGCCATTGGTGACAAACAGATATATATCAAAATGTATTTATTTATTTATTTATTTATTTATTTATCTATTTATTGCTGAATCATAAAAGCAAAAACTAGCCAAAGTGGCAAAAAGTGTTGTAATTAAACACAACTTACTAATATGGATAGAACGATAGAACGATAGAACGATAGATAGATAGATAGATAGATAGATAGATAGATAGATAGATAGATAGATAGATAGATAGATAGATAGATAGAGAACATTAAATACTGTGTGTAAGCAGACAGGCTTTGTGTTTCAGACACATATACACAAACCCAAACACACGCACACACACACACACACACACACACACACACACACACACACACACACACAACACTGGATGCAAATAGGATTCTAGCACAGCCTCAGTGAGTTCTGCTTGGTGACTTTAATATCGTATCCGTACTAAGGATTATTTTCTCGCCATCCAGAAGCCTAGTGCTTGAGCGTTAGAGAACCCCTGCTGCACACCCAAACAAGATTAGGCTCCAATTCACTCTCATTCTCAATGATGTGCTTTTCTGGCTGTACCACCACTGTAGTTCCCTCCTTGATGATTTTATTGTAATATCTTATTCACTCTCCTGATGTTTTAAACTAAATACTTTTATTTTATTATGGGATGTTCAGTGCATAAGTTATATACAGGCAGCACGGCAGAACAGAGGCTAGTGTTCTCCTCGTGTCTGTGCGAATTTCCTCCAGGTTCTTCCACACCTCAAAAACACATGCCAGCTGATAAATAGGTGTGTGTGTGTGTGTGTGTGTGTGTGTGTGTGTGTGTGTGTGTGTGTGTGTCTGTCTGTCTGTCTGTCTGTCTTTTTGTCTGTATGATGTCATGAGTGATCAGTGATTATTAGTCTCTATTGATGCATTTGAATGTGTGTGTTTTCTAAGTATATACACAAATGCATGCAGCTCACTGTATATGGAATGTTTGTGTGTGTGTGTGTGTGTGTGTGTGTGTGTTGTGGTGTGTTTGTGTCATTTGGCTTTTGTGTGATATGTTGTGTGTTGTAAATATTGGCTTTTATGTGTGTGTGTGTGTGTGTGTGTGTGTGTGTGTGTGTGTGTGTGTGTGTGTGTGTGTGTGTGTGTGTGTGCGCACGAGTGAGAATGGCGTATCCTCTCAGACATATTCCTGCTTCTACACCCAGCATTCCCAGGATTGACTCAGGACCCACCATGACCCAGACCAGTATACAGCATGTAGTGAAGAACAATAAAAATAAAGGTTTTCTCAATGCCAGTAGAACTAATTTGTTTTTATTGAAGAAATATAATCATTTCTTGTATACAGTAATTTGGCAATTTAATATTCATAAAATAAACAGTTTTTTTTTTTTTTGTGTGGTGTTTATTTACATAAAATTCCAGTTTAAAGTTGTCCCAGTGATCTTTGGTTAGGTGGCATTATATCCAAAGGTAAAAAAGGTATACAGCTATTAAACCCTGAAACCCTGTTAAAGAGTATTTGCTTTCATTTTGGTTTGAATATTAAAATTCAAAATATTTTCCTATATGGCAGCTGGGACTCGGGTCAGATGCTCACCCGGTTCTTACGCAGTCATTAAATAATCTTAAATTCATGGACTCGAAGCAAATTGAATTTTTTTCATTTTATTTCTATCCCACATTAGAATTGTTTAAGACTTAAATACGTTGTCATGGTCCATGATCATAAAGGTTGAGTCATTCTCTGGTTTATATGTCCAGCAGATCCTCTCAGTATTTCCTGTGCAGCATTGATTTCCTCCCCTGGACTTCAAGGTGCGCGTGGCCTACCTGATCCTCTCGGCCCGCGTCCTGGTTTTGGGGAGTGGCTTGTCGAGGATTCATGGACTCGAAGCAGATTGAATTTTTTTCATTTTATTTCTATCCCACATTAGAATTGTTTAAGACTTAAATACGTTGTCATGGTCCATGATCATAAAGGTTGAGTCATTCTCTGGTTTATATGTCCAGCAGATCCTCTCAGTATTTCCTGTGCAGCATTGATTTCCTCCCCTGGACTTCAAGGTGCGCGTGGCCTACCTGATCCTCTCGGCCCGCGTCCTGGTTTTGGGGAGTGGCTTGTCGAGGAGGAGGTGGAGGGGTGATCTTTTGGTGAAATCTTATTGTTGCTCTCTTGCTTGTCCTGAATGCTGTGACGCTTTGTGATTGTGTGTTTGTTCCTTGTAAAGGACTGCAAAAAAAAAAGACAAGTGTTTTACTCTCCTCAGACTGGTGATGCTGGTGATGATGGCACCATCTAGTGGCGAATTAAGTTTTCCACTGTACTACATTCATTCTTCCTAACTCATACATTTCTTTATTCTACACAGAAGTTTTGATTACATTAGTGAGACCAAAAGCTCGTTATAAGTGTATGGATGAACTGACCGACACTGTGTTGCTCGTCTTTGCAGCTGAGCCGTTCTTCATTGAACTGTAGGAAGAGTGCAATTTCGTCTTTTTCTGCAGTGGGGGAAACAGTGGGGCATAGATTACAATCAGAACAAAACTGTCATGAGATGTCTGAAATGTACTATATTTAAATTACACATTTCCATGATATCTCATTTGTTTACTAGTACAAAATAAATAGCCAGTGAATTTCTCAGTAAATCTAAGGTTAGAGTTCTCTCATTTCTTCTGGTAATAAACAATCTAATAAGCCTAAGGTGCCAATATTTCTGGAGCTGTCCAACTATTCATTTGTATGAAAGTAATAAATGACTTGAGTCTAATATGTGACACTGGATTATAAATGACAATCCCACGTAATTTCTGACCACAAAATGATTCACCGTTTTTGTGGATGTGGAAGGTTTTTTGTCGCTGCTGTTCGAATCTTCATCGAGTGCCTGCACTGGAGCACATCCAGGAGCCGACGGAGTTTCTGGGGCAGCCACAGTCTCCGCTGCGCTGTCCTGAGTGCAGCTGAAGGAGAGACTGGCCATTCCATCGCTCACCTCCTCCCTATTTTCCGGATCGTTTCTAAACTGTCGCATCAACATCAGCACGTTGGTGGGGGCGGCATCCTTGGAAGTGTCTCCCTGAAACATTGTCACACTTCATTTATTTATTATGCTGCTAAGTTAGCTATAGTGTTAGATGCATGAACTATAGAACGTCTGTACAGTTCTATATTATTGTATTGTACTGGTGTCACAATAACTAGCAGGTAAGAATTGATTCTCTGCACCTGTGGGCTTATAGACCCGTCTGTTCTAAGACAGATACCGACAGCACTGAGCTCCCATGGCACAGGTCCCTCCCCCTGGCATTGGATCAACTCGAAATCAAGCAACAGACACTTCTGCTTGTTTTTGAAATTTATTTAGCACCAGCTCTGGTTGATTTCATGCTGTTTGTATGTATTAGGCACAGTCAGTGCATTTCCCAAAAGTGTCTGATCCATGATAGTTAAATCATGTATTCTCTATGCATTGATAATATAAACATGTGCATATTAATAGCTTTAGTTCACTACATGA
>MU558159.1:207571-232571 GCA_024362625.1 Silurus asotus | reverse complement strand
TGTGGTGTACTCTCTTCAGGATGCTCACCTCTCTCTCCAAGAGCCTAACACCTGAACTCCCAGCCTGCGTTAAAGCACACAGCAAGCGTCAGACAAGACCCCAGACACAGGCCGTCCTCCACCCCGCTATCTGCACACTTACCTTGTCTTTGTTTACCCTCTTAATCGCCCACTTCTTTTGAGACTCCACGTGAGTGACTTCACATACGACCCCAAAGCTTCCTTGACCTAGTTTCCTCCCGAAGGAGTAGATTTTCTGTGGATCCAAATGAAAAGGGCAGCGTTAGGTCGAGCAGTACACATTTCCTTTTTTCTACCTCTCCGACAGTAAACAAACACTCCCTGCCTTAATGGGGACACGATGAGGGTGATGAGGGGTAAGCGGGGCAGGAGAAGGAGGGGGGAGAGGACTAGGAGGAGGAGGAGGTGGAGGGGGGGTTGTTTTTCAGCCCTTCTCATGCTCTATTAAGTCGAGACCTGAATCCTTAAAGTGGAACTTAATTTTCGAGTTTGCCAGTCTCTGGAGTTCGAGAGAATATAGTATTTCTAATCAAGTTACAAATGATTAAGTTGCTGCCGCAGTTCATTCAATCTCAGGTCTAATTAACTCGATCATTATCTCGACGCATGCAAGGCTGAGCACAGACTGCTGCGGATTTGGCAAAGACGGCGCATGGGGGTCCCGGGAGAGGGAGGACAAGGCCGAACAGAGGCACGGAGAGGTGCAAGATGCCTCCAGGATTGTGGGGAGAGCTGTGACTAAGGCAGCCGGGGGGTCAATAACGTAAGCTTCTGCCATTCTGAATTGACCCTCACTGTAACCTACTCACTGTCTTTGACACAATGGACTGTGGATGTGTCTCTTTGTAGGGGCTTTAAAATGGTGCCCATATGGAGCACTTTTATCAGGTTAACAACTTATTTGGTTACTTTTTGTTGTCCATACAGTGGAAATTTGTCTTTACCTTGAAAATTTGTCTTTAAGTAATCACACATATACACACATTTAAATACACTATATAGACAAAAGTATTGGGACATTTGCAGCCATATTAATTTTTTTCCAAACTGTTACCACAAAGTTGGAGGCACACAATTGTACAGGATGTCTTTGGATGCAGTAGCATTTAATTTTCCCTTCATTTGAACTAGAAGACCCAAACCTGTTCCATTGTGACACTGCCCCTGTCCACAATGCAAGCTCTATGAAGATATGGTTTACATGGTTTGGAGTTGAAGATCTTGAGTGTCCTCCTATAGAGCTCTGACCTCAACCGTACTATACATTAGTACCTGACTTTACTAACACCATTGTAACTGAATTAACCCAAATCTCCACAGACACACTCCAAAATCTAGTGGATCATCTTCCCATACTGGACGTTATTATAACAGCAAATGGAGATTAAATTTGGAATGGTCTTCCAGTCAGTGTCCACAAGCATTTGTCCATATAATGTAAATTGATTTCTAAGTATTGGTTTATACGTTTACAATTGGGTATGCATATGTCCTATATTCAAACCTTACAAACAAATACTCCTGACTCAGCATATATTAATACTCTAATGCCAAATGGTACCAGTGAAGTTGATATGCATTCTTCCTCTCTGGTGACTGTATACACCTTTTACCTTGAACTTTTATTTATCGTTATCTCATTTACAGGTCACACTAAATAACAACAATCTTGCAACTTTCAGCATGAGACCTTTGTACTGAGATCTTCTCACTTTTGTGTACATTTTTATGTAAAGTTTTGAGAAGAAGCAGCCAATACAAACAATCGTCAGTTTCCGTCCTCACAACTCTAGACCCTACCCGCAATTAGCGCCCCCCCAAATAAATAAACCAAAACATAAGCGTTGGTTTTATTTTTCACCTGCAATGCACAAATCACTTATTACATGTGTACAGACACATATAATGAAGTATTAAATACGGTGGCTAAGATGTACATCCAACTCGTTATCGCAAAATATAGCTACAGATGTATAAAGCTGAGTGTGTAACGTGATTAAAACTCACGTTAAAACTCAAAGAAGGTTATATAACTTATATAAAAAGCTGTAGATTAGCAAATGTCCAAATTCCTACTTTCATAACTTTCTATTATTAAATTCTGATAAGATAAAGATTTTGCTCATCGGCCCAAAAATCAGTACACAGAAGTTCCAGCATTTCAACCTGCATTTAGAAGGATGTTCTGTAACTACTAGTTCAACAGTAAAACACCTGGGAGTTATTTTAGACACCAACTTGTCTTTCAAATATCATATCAACCAAGTTACAAAAACAGCCCTCTTTCACCTTAGAAATATTGCTGAGCTACGAAACATGTTGTCTATATCTGATGCAGAGAAGCTCGTCCATGCAATCATGACCTCCAGACTGGACTATTGTAATGCATTACTAGGTGGATGTCCTGCATCATTAATAAACAAGCTTTAGTTAGTTCAGAATGCAGCAGCCAGTGTTCTCACAAGGTCGAGAAAATATCACCATATAACCACAATCTTATCATCCCTACACTGGCTACCTGTAAAGTTTCAAATCAACTACAAACTACTGCTTCTTAGTTACAAAACACTAAATGGTATGGCTTTCATGTATCTATCCAGTTTTCTAACATGCTACAATCTGTCACGCTCCTTGAGATCTCAAAACTGTGGACTTCTAGTAGTTCCTAAAATAGTAAAGTCCACTAAAGGTGGGAGAGCATTTTCACATTTTGCTCCTAAACTTTGGAACAGTCTTCCTGACAGTTTTCGGGGCTCAGGCACACTCTCCCAGTTTAAGTAAAACGTATCTTTTTTAGCAAATCCTACACATAACACACATCACATATCATAACTTTGTGCTCCATTACATCTGATCACATTATCAACTTGTGCTTGTTAATATCATAAACAGCAGCTACTCTAATCTCTCTCTCCATGCTCTGGCATGGAGAAGCTGGTTTTAAATCTGTGATGATCGCAAATGTTGAGCTATTTTATGAGTTGTTCAGTAGCTCCTGGTTCTATAACCTCAAATGACTGTAAAGGACTGTAGAAAGATCATTACTCATAATCTTACACTCCAGTGCTCATGTTAGTTCTCACTCTCCAGTGTTCTGTATTGTTTTGATTTATAATCACACTCTTGATGTCACCCAAATGAGGATGGGTTCCCCTTTTGAGTCTGGTTCCTCTCAAGGTTTCTTCCTCATAACATCTAAGGGAGTTTTTCCTCACCACAGTCACCATGGCTGATCATCAGGTATAAATACACACCATTCACCTTAACTGTTAAATTCTGTAAAGCTGCTTTAAGACAATGTCTGTTGTGAAAAACGCTAGAAATAAACCTGACTTGACTTGACCTTGTTATTAATAGTATTAGCATTTGATAAATGAACATTAAATCTATAACATTAACTCTACACTCTAGTGTTCTGCAGCAAAAAAACATTTCCCTAACTTTGTAGCTTGAATGTAAAAAACTCAGTTGGGTAAGAATGTAGAGTTAAAAGAAATCTAGCCAGGCCACTCCCACAATAGACCATGATAGTGGTGTTTGTGTTAAAGTTGAGAACTTGCAGAGTCGGAAAAGAAGCAACAAAAGAGGAAGAAAAAACAACAACAACAGTGTACTACCTGAATTTCAGATTCATCCCTCACACGAGTGTGTGGCACCTTTTTTTCTGCACTGTTCACACGAGTCCACGCCGTTGCCATCTTTTCACCGGATCCAGGAACATCAATCTGAGTCATGCAGGAGAAAAAAAAAAGGTGTGTTTTGTGACCTGAACATTAAAGGTCCAGATATTTCTTTAAAACAAAGACAACTTCCTTTTTTTCAATTAAGAACACACTGTCTTATTAATCTACCTTTTTCATTTCACTTTAATAAAAAAATTATAAATATTATGTAACCTGATTTATGAATGATTCCCCCCCCCCCCTTTTTTTTGCAAATGTCAAGATGCTGAACAAATTACGTTTGATACGAGTTCACTAAATTTATAATCCTATTATAAATGAGATATTCTTGGAATAGCTTAGTAATATAATTTGATGAAATATTAAGAGAAAAGAATATAATTTTACAGGAGGAAAAGGAGGAGGAGGAGGAGATGGAGAAGACAGAGGAGTGAGAAATGCATAATAGCTTTGTGTCATGAAGGTTCACAGTGACGCATGCATTTAAACAGATTCCTCACTAATCCAAAGTTACCACCAGTCATGTGACCGATATGAGACTTGAAAGGGAAAAAAATATATCTTATTTTTTTTCCATTTGTCCTCTGAAGAGAATCTTCAAACACAGAGAAATGTTCATACAAAGCGCTTCACCTCGCCGTCTCCACATGAACAGTTAAGCACAATTAAGTCGAGTTGAAAAACGCTCTCCAGAGCCAAATTAAATGTAAAGCAATTACGTCGTGATGACTGGGAGGCGCCGGAGTGGATCCGCTGAACGGGCTGTGATTAATTATTAACGAGGAAGCAGTGTCTTTAACCTGCTCTGTTTCTGGCTCCTCATAACAGCGCTGTCTGTGCCATTAGCGCCTGAAGATCATCTAATCAAAACCATTGTGATGGGCTCTGAAAAAGCCCAATCAGCTGCATCATGGCTCGTTTGAGAACGACAGAAGCGTGTGATGAGTGTATCACGGAGCTCGGGACATGGGGACAGGAAATGAGATATGGAGGTCATGGCAGGGAGACGTGTGACCTCGGGAGCAGATCAGCATTTGCTCAGTCCCGCCGGTTTTTAGAAAGAGAGAGAAATCGTGAGACTAGGAAAAGATCTGGGCTCTTACTGGCTCAGATACATGACAGAACACAATAAAAAATGTAGTCAAATCAAAAAAAAAGTGTGTTTAAGTAGTATGCTAGTATTTGTCCGTCTGTTCATGGCGTCCTGTTACAGTAATAAAGTGGAGTTACTGATACCACCCAGAATAATTTCCTATAACAGCACGTCCCCTAGTGTTTTATTCCTCTTATGCTACAACTTATAAACAATGAACTTCCTATTTATTAAAATAAAACGTTTGATCCTGGGATTTTTTTTTTTTTTTATGTCTGCGAAAAATCTTTGTGGACACCTGACCATTCTTAACACCCCATTCCACATTTAGTTCTGATTTGCCGCTAGAATAACCCCCATTCATCTGGGAAGATGTTCCACTAGATCTTTGAGTGTGCTTGTGGAGATTTGATTGGATTCGCTTAAAGCTTGTTAGCTTTAGGGATGTACAGGTTGTAGCACTGTAGTATTACCACACATCTCCTATTTATTCTCATTGTTCTGTTCCTGATGCGTGACACGGCGCATCGCTTCAGTCAGAAATGTCAGCAGCTCGGGGTTTTTTGTGGGTTTTTTTTTGCGTGACATTTATTCACTCTGGAGATTACGACTGCTGTAAACACATGCAGTGTCCAAAATGGTGCCCTATTCACTACTGCATACAGTCAACTGTTTATTGGTATGTGTGTGTGTGTGTGTGCGTGTGTGTGTGCCAGAAAGAGATGTCGAAAATTGTAGTGGAGAAAATCTAGTGCGCTCTTTTAATCTCATAATGCATCGCAAAACACTCCGAATGAACACAGTGTAATTTCTCACAAGTAAAAACAGGGAATTAACTGTGTGTGTGTGTGTGTGTGTGTGTGTGTGTGTGTGTGTGTGTGTGTGTGTGTGTGTGTGTGTGTGAGAGTCTGGGAAAGGTGAGGGATCAACACAGATTCGCACGGGAGGAGCTTGTTAATGATCTCAAGGGAGCTAGGACCACAGTCACCAAGAAAACCATTGGTAACACACCAAGGTCCCTCTGGCCATGAATGCACATGAGCAGGCCCGTCTGAAGTTTGCCAATGAACACCTGAATGATCCAGAGAAGGCTTGACCTCAAGAACACCATCCCCACTGTCAAACATGGAGGAGGAAACATTCTGCTTTGGGGCTGTTTCTCTGCTAAGGGTACAGGAAAACTTCACCACATGAACGGGTCCATGCACTGTAGAATCTTGGATGAGAACCTCCTGGCCCCAGCCAAAACACTGAAGAAGTCTTCGAGTATGACAATGACCCAAAACATATCAACAATCTGATGGTCTTTTAGCCCATTCCAGGCCTTGTGCAGGTCTACAAACTTTCCCCCGAGTTCCTTTGACAGCTCTTTGGTCTTGCCAACGGTGGTGGAGAGGTTTAAAGAGGTTAATTCTGTGACGGGTGTTTTTTTATCCACATAACGAGTTGATATTAGGAGTTCTTTCCTAAAGGGACACGATTAATTGGGTCTGTGGGAGTCAAAATTCGAGCTAATTTGTTACGGGATCAAATACTTATTTAATTTGATCAAATACAGATTAATTTATAACCTTTCTGAAATCTGTTCATTTCTTTGTAAGGGGGTAAACTCCCCCACTGATCATTTCCCCCACTGTAGCTTCACACATCAGATTCTTACAGATCCACACTTTAACTCTACACCACACTTCATATAATAAACACTCAATTTAGCAAAGAATTCATTACTGCATTTACATGGGATTTGCAGTGAATATGTAAAAAAGTAAGTAACATCAGCCTGCAAAACAATTATATAAAATCAGTAAGGAAGTGAATGAGGGTTAAATCTATTTATAGTTACACGTATTGTTATGAATATCACCGTAGTTATCATGATCGCCCGAAGACCAATCAGTGATCACCACCATTTAGCTACTTCTTTTATTTTAATTTTAAACCTGCATCTCAATATGTACAGTAATCAAATATAACAGGTTCGGTTATACCCACTACAGTTCATTTTTTATCTGCATTCTTCATAAAAAATACAAAATAAAATGAATGAAGTTTGTGGCGTCACAACTTTTTTACAATCAAACAATAAATCTGCTATTTTGATTTATATTTGATGAGTCTTTACAAAAAAATTTCATGTATTAGTTTTCGATGCAAATTAGCATCTAATAAAGCTTCATATGCACGCCGTGACGTCAAGTGGAGACTTTTAGCGCCTAGTGAATGCAATTTCCCCTGAAAACAATCACAAATTATCTAAAGTTCCTGTTAAAACTCGGTAAAAAAAAAAAAAATAATGACTTTAATATATATATATATATATATATAAAATGTGAACACTGAAATGTCACAATTGATTATAAAAAACAGTCAAGTATATAAAAAAATTTTTTTACCTGGTGTTTAATCCGTTACTCAGTTGTGTTCGTGGGAAATTAATACTAAACTTGGTAAAAGAAACAAAAATATTAATAATAACATTAATACTGAAGATAATTTTATTTGTTTTTCGCTAGCTGAATCTACACGACCGCGCGAGCGTGCGTAACCATGACAACTGAGAGATTTTCACTTCCGCGTTTCAGAACAACAAAAATACTTCAAACTGAACACGCGTTCCTTTCATTAATTAGTAATTGAAAAAATACTTGCCATCAGTCCTTTTTTTGTGTGTAAATGTGTCTCTGCTGTGTGTCAATATCTCTGTTCACGAAGAATTCCTTGGGAGACACGCTCACAAACTTTAATGCCCTCGAGACTAAAAAGTGAATAACTACGGCAAACGCTGAGGGTCACAGAAAAAAGCGAAGCACACAGTGGACTTAATATTGTGACTAGGGTGTTTAATGGATTAATCAATTTACTGATATTGTTTAATTCTGTGTGTTTATTGTGTTTCTATTAATGTTGAAGCTTTTAAATGATCATTTTTTTATTATTGTTATTAATACTAAAATTATTCATAATTATAATAATAATTATAATACTAAAAATATGAAAATAATATAATAAAAATTATTTATACCTGGGTGTTTTAAAAAAATAGTTTTTTAGTCTACAGTAAAAAAAGTTAATAAAATTTTACACATTTTCTTTACTGGATGTTGTCTCCATCTAGTGGTAATAAGCTGTATTAAAGCGTGTGGCCCTTTATTAACTTTCTAATGTAATGTTTTACCAATTACACAAAATAAAACCACATTAATCCTGCAAACGTTAATGATTTTATTAACAAAATATTTTCATGGATTATTTTTTTTTGATAACTACAAAATAGAGACGCTAAATTTTATACACCAGGTATAAGTTAAATCAGGATGATCATTTGTTTGACTGATTTATACCATTTACTTGGAAGCGATAAATTCAAAT
The DNA here is from genome assembly GCA_024362625.1 of Silurus asotus. Taxonomy (NCBI): domain Eukaryota; kingdom Metazoa; phylum Chordata; class Actinopteri; order Siluriformes; family Siluridae; genus Silurus; species Silurus asotus. The sequence continues at coordinate 224,405 of MU558159.1, read as the reverse complement.
ATCAGTTTTAGGAAGAAAAATGTACACTTCAAAAATGTATGTCAGAATTATATGCTATTCAAAATGTTTGAGTGATATTTACTTAATTTTTATCATTTTCTACTAGATGTCAGACACTGTCCGAAATTCCTTCAACATATTATGTCTCATTATATTTGAAACAAATTTACATATGTGGGTGTACCTTTTTTGTGGAGATCAAATGTTTACAAAATGATACAATATATTGTGAGAACATCTGATTCATCTTCAATAAACAGTTTTATTGTTTATTTGTTTGTATCATCCATCTTATTTATTAAAACTGAGGATATATGTTGCCATTTATCCGTGTGCAATATACAATTTTATAATATAACCTCAATCTTATTATTATAATATTGTTTTTGTTCAGATCAGCAAGAAACAGGACAGAGTGCATTGTGATTTGAAACCTTCAAAAACATTTTTATACAAACTGCTGTTAAATTCATGTTTTACTTATTTTAACATCAATCCACTGCATTAAGTTAATAAAAAAATACACTGCAGGTTACAACATTTATTTAAAGATTTTATCATAATACAAATTAAATTTATTTATGTACATACAAACATGTTTATTAACTATTTATTCATGGATGCTTGGATTATTGTAAAGGGGGTTCAAATACATTTTGTACATGGGGGATTTTACAGGTTAATATAAGGATGTAATGTGAGGCTCCTACAAGAAAGTTTTAGCTACATTAGAAAAGATGTGTTTGCATGCTTGTATGTTTGTTCGTTTGAGCTAAACAGTATTTATGCAGATTTCTGTTCCATTTCATTCCACCTCCCACAGTGAACATTGTCGTGAACATTTCTAAAAATCCATGTGAATCAAAAACACTCATTAGCTAGTGCTCTAGTTAAAATATTTAATGCATAAATGTTGCTTCTCTGAAATAAAAAGTACACAAAATCTTTTTAAGAGTGTGTATAATCTAGAACCTTTCAGGAGTTTAATATCCAACATCTTGACACCTTGTAGACATTTGAGGGGGTGGGGTTGAAGCATTCTTCAGAGGTACTGTAAGGTTTTGTTGGATAATGAAGGGATCTTAACCTCCTATTAAGTGAGGTTCTGTTGGGGCTTCTTTCCTCAGATGAGCTCTCATTGCCAGTTGTTAACATCAAGTTCTTCAAAATATTTAAGACTTCAAACCCTCTAAACATTGACAGTCAAATTTTTTTAAACAGACTTCCTCCTCTTCCCAAACACGTTGTTGATCAGCTTGGCCATGGATTTCGATCCGCTGTAGCGCCGGCGTTCAGATCTGTGCTTCATGTGCTCCATGATATGTCGAATGAGTCTGGTGAACAGGTTGGAGATGTCAAGGTAGTTCTCAGCAGCAGACACTTCCTGGAAGAAGCACTTGTGCTCCAGGGCAAGAGAGCGTCCTTCTTCCTCGCTCACCTGCCGGCTGTGACAGAGGTCCTGCTTATTTCCTACTAGGCAGATGGGAACATCCATGTCTCTGTCCGGAAGCAGACGCAAAGCCATTAGAACAGATCAGAAATGAGATTTAATGCTTTTTTTAAATTAAAAGAACAGTTTATCTCCGGAACATAATCTTAACCTCAATATACAGAGTTCAGGATTTCAGGATATATAATGATGATAATGATGATGATGATGATGAGAAGGAGGAGGAGGAAAAATAAGGAAAAATATAATGCTACTGCATCCAAAGACATTCTAGAAAAAGAATAGAAAAATGGATAGTGCATTTGAAAAGTGATTATGAATAAGCCTTCACTAAGACATGCCTTATGTTTGTTGCTGTTGTTGTTATTGTTGTTGTTGTTGTTGTTGTTGATGATGATAATGATGTGTTGTTTGTAGCATACATTTCTACCTAAATGTGTAAAAATGCCTGATGTCTTTTTAGAATTATTGTAGCATTAAACACTACTAAATACCATTTCATTATTATGTGTGTATCCTCATTCATAACCATTTTCTCAAAACCAGCCTTCACTGCTGTAATGCCTGGAAAGAGGCACTGAACAAATCTGTCAACAAATCTGAACAAATCATCTCAGTTGAACCGAATTCAAAGTTTCACTGGGATGAAGGTAAATTATCACCGTGAGTGCTGAGTTTAAGTGCTTTGTTTATTGATCAATTTTGCCCCCTACTGGAATAACAGAGACTTTTTTTTTTTTTTTTTTTTTACTTTTGCTTCAATAATTTAATTACCCTCAAGATTTTAATTATGATCAGTGTGTTATCAGAGATATTTTACTTGTGAGAGCTCTCTGACATGTGAGATCACAAGAATATTTTAGGTGGAATTAAAGTCCGTTCAGAAACTATGTTTAGATAATTGCATGCGAAGGCACGGAAGGCAAAATATATTAAAGATGATGATGTTCAACTTGTTCTCTAATAGATTCCATCTGTCCTGCTTCATGCTCCGCCTGCTGTCTTGAAATGACTTTTAAATGACACACGGCTGGCTCACAGATGCCTCTGACTGTTGCAGCGTTTAATAACAGCACATTGGATACGAGTCTAATGGTCCAGTTAGAGTTCAGATTCACAACAGAAACTAAAACAGGAATGAAAATGTTCCTGTAGCTTTTTTCATTAATATCTGAATGCATGTGCATCCTGTTGAACATGATCCAGAGCTGTATTTTGCATTCAAAATGGCTCAAACTCAATCCTCATCTCCTGTATGTACTTCATTGAAGCCATAATTATTCATATACAGAGTCATTGTGAGGGATTGGTCTCAAGGTCACACGCTCTTTGACCTACACTCACCCTTTACAGGTCTCTCGACGGCTCTCTCTGATCTGCTGCAAGATGTTTTTAGCATTGAGGAAAGACATGCCATCACTGATGGTGTATACCACCACAAAGCCGTCTGCCCAGTCCACCGGTTCCTCTAGGATGCATCTGCTTTCCACATTCTGCCGGAAACATAAAGAGAAGATGTGTAGATGTTATCAGGAACATCATGTTCCTCTAGAAAAGGACACATCTCTGGCTTAGTGAACATAAGTCCTTTTACAGAACCATGCAGAAAAGAAATTAGGAGAGTAGAATTGGATGAGGTTCCAGATGCAGAAGAAAGACACATTGGGAATTTTAACTGCATATAAACATGTACCTGTGAGCATGGATCAAAGACTTCCAAGTTCAGCTGTCTGCCATCAATGGAGAGCCTTTTTTGATATAAAGAATCTACCATAAAAAGGGAATTTAGACACACACCAGTAGTGCATCAGATAAAATGTATTAAAATGCCTGAAATGTAATATGATGCAAACAGCATGTTCTTCAGGGTTTTTGGCATCACAACATCATTAAATAAAAAATAAAAAATTTAACTCATGATGGACATGGAAAACATTTGTCTCTACATAAAAGCGAGCATGATCTCATGTACATAACACAAAATCATATAAAAAAAACGCATAAACATTAAACTCACAGTTAGAGGGATTGTTGGTGAGCTACTATATTTTCAGCAGTCCTTTCCTTATACAGTATTAGAATATTTATAACAATATTGGAAACATGTAAGGAACACTATAACCATGTAAGAAAGATTGGAGTGGAATAAAATTAAATGGACTGGAATGTACAAGATTGCACTAATCTGGACTGGTCTGGACCGTGTCCGTACCAAAGTGGAGTAAAATGGAATTAGAAAGGAGTCTGGAATGCTATGAACTAGACAGTACTGATTGGTACTGCACTGGACTGGACTAGACTAGACAAGATTGGACTACACTGAATTGTACTGGATTGGAGTGGAATATACTGGATTTTATTGCACTATGCTGTACTAAATTGTACAGGAATAAAATGAAATTTACTGGAACAGAATCAAATATACTGTATTAACTGGACTGTACTGGGGTGCAGTGAAATGTACTACACTGGACTGGACTGGAATGTAAAGTACAAAAATGGAATGGAATGCAATGTACTAGACTAAACTGAACTGGACTGGATTTCACTGGAATGATAATGTGAACTGTACTGGAGTGGACTGGATTTTGTGACTGTTGTATGTAGCACCAGGGTTCAGGAGGAACGTTATCTCATTTCACTGTGTAATGCGTCAGCTATATATAGTTAAAATGACAATAAAAGCTTCTAGATTTGACTTAGATTTGAATGTATTGGATTGGACTGCACTTTACTGTACTAGATTGTGCTGTACTGTACTAGACTGGAATAGAATGGAATGTAATGGACTACACTGGACTGGAATGGAATGGAAAGTACTGGAGTGTATTTTATCAGGCTGTACTGAACTGCACTGCACTGTACTGGATTAGACTGCATAAAGCTGGACTGAACTGTACTTACTTGCATTTGATGCATATTCTCCAATGAAGCGCTTGGTCAGAAATCTCACCAAAACCGCTAAAGACAAACACATTACAGAGATTTTATTACTAATGCAGCTCTGGCAGTGATGTGAGGTTTAATTAATCTGTATGAATAAAATATTCTACATCAAAGTCTTGGCCTGGGATCTACGGAGTTCTGATGAACAGCAGGTTATATTTATAGGGTTTTAATGAGCATATTGTCCACTTGCATGTTAACATAAAAATTAGTTTTAGTTAGCTGCTCTCTCTCTCACCACAGTAAAGCATCTGTCCTGCAGCTGTCACTTAATTTACCCATATATTTTCTCCCAAAATCCCCATTAAGACATTCCGGCTGCATCCACATGTTATCTCCAATGATCAGGACCACGAAAAAAGTAAAAGTGGCTTTGACACCCTACCTCGGTCTTTCTTTCTCTCTATTTAATAAAAAACAAAAAGGAAATTACTTCTCTGTGTAGTTAATACTTTATAATAAGAACTGTAATATGTAAAAAATTTTTTTTAATAATTTTATACTACATTGTCAAAACTTTGCATAAAGATTTTCTCCCAAAATCCCCATTAAGACATTCCGGCTGCATCCACATGTTATCTCCAATGATCAGGACCACGAAAAAAGTAAAAGTGGCTTTGACACCCTACCTCGGTCTTTCTTTCTCTCTATTTAATAAAAAACAAAAAGGAAATTACTTCTCTGTGTAGTTAATACTTCATAATAAGAACTGTAATATGTAAAAAAAAAATTGTAATAATTTTATACTACATTGTCAAAACTTTGCATAAAGCAGTATTGTTATTAAGCAAAAAATTTCAGTTAAATATAATTCGATATCAATTATTTGTACAAATAATTTCATAACCAGTATTTTTTTGGTTTTATTCCGACAAAGTATTAAAATAAAATATAAATAAAAAAAAAATATTTAAATAAGTAAATACTTACTATTAAGTTGCTGTGATGCATAGTAAATCTATTGCATGTTTATTAACACACTGGGTGTGTGCTTATATCTGCATTGTGGTTTCATGATACTTTCAGATTCAGTGTGGTGAGACGCTGCAGGTTTCCTGCTTTCTTTTTATTCCACAGGTTTATTTTTTTTGTGTGTGTGTGTGTGTGTGTGTGTGTGTGTGTAGGTGTGTGTAGGTGTGTGTGTTTATGTAAAGAGCTGAAGAGATAAAACACAGACCTGATTTCCCAGCTCCCTCGCTGCCAAGAAGAGCCAGCTTCACGTCGTTCATGGCTGCAGAACTGACCGAGACTGGACACCGTGTTCCTTAGCTGAGGAGAAATCAAACCTTTCTCTGTTTTTCCCTCTCTGTGTTTTTCCCTCCTTTACTTGTGCACATAAACGCTCTGATCTCCACTTTCTCCTCCCACACTGTGGAGAGTTTAAAATCAGGAGTTATCAGGAAGACATTCTGAAACAGATGGAATTTCACCTACGTGATCTATTAGAGGGTTTTTTTGTTCACAATTTACTGACAAAGTTATTTTCCTCACAAAGAGCCATGACTCGAAACTCATAAACTATAAACCTCTTCTTCTTTGTGTTCTTCTTTATATGTTAGTTTGTTTGGTTGTCATGACGTTCAATGAAGTTAAATGGGTTATTTTGCACATAAAAGGTCCCTGAGGTGTGTTTTTACACCCAACCTGAATTATTTATCACTTCCTCATGTTCACAGCTCTGCAAAAAACACTGTTCTTTTTTCATGCAAGCTTGTTTTTTTAAAACTGGGAACTTGTGTGTGATTTGTGATAACATGTGAGGAACATCAAAACATGTATTTCAGAGTTATCAACTCAAGCATGAACAGAGCATGAACTCAAGTAACATCAGAATAATAAGTGATTTAGAAGGTGATTAAAAGCATACATGAGAAATAATAAACACATGAAATACATGCACCACACGTGTAAAATGTGTGAAATGGGAAAAAAGTTTTCATATCTGAATCACATGATTGCTGATCACACAGCAGCTGTATAATGATCACATGGATCAGATTTCCTTAAAGCTATGTTTCATTTTTTCTGCTTTAGACAGTTTCAAAGATTCCAGTAATCTTTTAAAACTTTAATTTCATGGCTTGCTGTGATGTCTTATGTTTTCTGCTGTTGACAATCTCAACAAGTTTGGCTCTCTGTTTCTCTCAGTTTCCTGCTGTGTTTTATTTCGGTTTTGCTAGATGAGAACTTGCAGAACCTCTGGAATGGATCATTGAAGGATTAAATAAAAAAAAATAAAAAATTGTTTATTTAATTTACTACCAAAATAATTATTAGACTATGTTTTTTTAAAACTGTTTAACATCAGGAAATAAAAAAGTATAGGAATCTAGCAAAAGGCGGAGATTTTTGAACTGGCAGGGAACATTAGTGACAGGAGAGAACTTTGCCTGATCCCTTGTACTGATTGATTGTGCATATAGTACTGTAGTTCCCTTTCAGGAACTTGTGCTGTGTCAGAACCCTTTGTCCATGCTCTGAATAATGAGTCTAATCAGACAAAATTGAAGGCAGGCTGTCACCGTCGGGGTGACGTCATGACCAGGAAGTATAAAACGCACATGAAGAGAAGCCGGCTTCAGCTTCTGTTTGTTCATGAAGTGCTTTGTGTGAATTTTATGGTTTTGTCTGTCTGTCTGTCAAAAATAAAAAATTAAGGCATCTAAGGCTGTGTGCTTCTCCCTGCCCCCGTTTTCTTATGGTAAGAGATAAACACAATTTTTTGTGTAGCTTGTTTTCCCGGCTGTCTCTAGACATAGCTTATCTGGCCGGTGAGCATAAAGTCCCTTCCTTGGGCAAGCTCAACGAGCGTTTTTTGTGCTAGAACAGAGAAGAGCCTTGAAGTATACTTACCTCTTATTCTGAGAGAAGGTGGTACCTGCTGGAGGATCTCAAACAGCGTGGTTCAGTGTGAGATGTGATGAGGTCTCTGAGGTAAGATGGTGCTGGTCCATTTTTGGCCTTGTAGGCAAGCATCAGTGTTTGAATTTGATACGTGCAGCTACTGGAAGCCAGTGAAGGGAGCGCAGCAGTGGGAGAACTTGGGCAGATTGAACACAAGTCAGAAACAAGCCACATTAGTGACATTTGAGAAGAAGGACAGTTTATTGACCATAGTTACCCCAAGGTTATAAGCAGTTATAAGGGGAGAGCAGCGAGTCATGAAGAGTTATTTGGAATTCTTGAGCTGGAGATGAATCTCCAGGCTGTTCTATGGCCCCCCTAATAGCCACGGATAGACATCTGTGGCTTACCCTGTCCGAAATATCTGACAGGGACAAGGTTGTGCTGCTGGACTCCCCACTATCTCCTTTGCGACGCTGTTGATTTGGTAGGTGATAGGTTCCAGGAGTCCCAGAGACTATCGGTGGCATTCCAGTGGTATCTCCCACACTGCTTTTATAGGGCTGCTCGGCGGGCGAGCATTACAATACAAAGCATTGCAACATGCTCTCCGCCACGCAGCACCCTGGGTCAAAGCCCTGTGAGGTGACAGATCTGAGGACTGTCATCTCCGGAAAAAGGGCTTCAGCCAAAAGATCCTATCCCAACCTGTGGAGGGATGACCAGAGGGTGTATAGCACCGCTTCTTCCTTCAGGGACCTGGCTTGTTAACCCTGCCACAAAATGCGTTTCAGGTCATGGCCAGCTCCAGCGAGGTACCTTTTTGGGTTCTGCCCAGCACTGCTGTGGACCAGAAGGTCTCGTCTCTCGTCAGGGCACTGCCTCGGCTCTAGACATGCCTTAGGTCGGTCTTGAGAGGCTGATACCTTAAAGGGAGCACCTGGCAGCCTGGATGGCTGACGTGTCCTGGTGGGTCCTGCGCACTGTAAAGCGACCTACTCTGGTAAGAAGCGAGCAGACACTCTCCTGAGAAAGGAGGCCATCGAGGTGGTCCCTCTGTCAGACAGAGAGTCCGGGTTCTACAGCCGGGACATCATAGTTCCCAAAAAGGACGATGGGTTGTTCTATCCTATATCTACATCAGCTAAACCATTCTTTGATGAGGCTCCAGTTCAAAAAAGCTGACCCTCAAGCAGGTTGTGTTTCAGATCAGATCTGAGGACTGGTTTGTCATGGTAGATCTAAAGGATGTGTACTTTCACGTACCCATCCTCCCTTCTCACAGGAAGTTCCTTAGGTTTTGGGGTTAAAGTGTACCAATATCATGTCCTTACGTTCGGCCTTGCCTTGTCACCCCGCACTTTCAGGCAGTGTGTCGATGCGGCTCTGGCTCCCCTGAGACTTTAGGGCATCCGTATCCTCAATTATATTGACGATTGGTTGATATTAGCTTGATAAGCAGGTAAAAGTCTGGCATCAAGATGTTGTTCTTACTCACATGAAGGAGCTGGGGTTTAATCTGAATGCCGGGAAGAGTGTGCTTTCTCCATCACAGAGAACCGCGTATCTTGGCGTCATATGGGATTCGACAACTATGCGCACGCAGTTCCAAGACTTCCAAGACCTTTGCGAGGACCACCCTGCTCACCTTTGCCAGGTTTTACAACATTGACCTCTGGCCACTCCTGGCAACTCTGTCCTTTGACCTAACTGTTCTCATTCACACTAGTCAGGAACTGGTCAGTGTGGTGGTATTGGACTCTCATTCTCAAAGCATTCCATCGCAGCTTGAGTTCCTGAAAGGGAACGTCTCTAGGTTGGTATGTAACCCTAGTTCCCTGAGGGAACAAGATGCTACGTCTCTATGCCACACCTCCAGCATCCGTTCAGCTCTTCCTTCTCAGTTACAGAAGCTGAAACCAGCTTCTCTCCATTTACACTTTCTGGTCGTGACGTCACCCCGTCGGTGACAGCCTGCCTTCAATTTTGACTGATTACATTTACATTTACATTTACATTTGCGGCATTTGGCAGACGCCCTTATCCAGAGCGACTTACAACTGAGCAGGGGAGGGTTTTGGGGCTTTGCTCAAGGGCCCAGCAGTGGCAGCTTGGTGGTGGTGGGATTTGAACCTGTGATCTTCTGATCCAAAGCCCAATGCCTTAACCACTGAGCTACCACCTCTGATTAGACCCTTTATTCAGAGCATAGACATCGCAGTCGTGTTTCCAAGCGTTCTGATGCAGCGTCTCGTTCCCTCGGGGAACTAGGATTCCATACGTAACCTAGGGACGTTCCCTGTACAATACTATAACTACACTATACTACACTGTATCATACTATACTGTCTTGTTCTATATATTATACTATACTACACTGCACTGTATTGTACTATACTATACCACACTCTACTATACTATAATATACTGTACTGTGTTACACTGCTATAATCTACTGTTTTATATTAAACTAATATATTACATTCTACATTCTACTCTACTCTACTGCACTGTACTAAACTACACTCTAATATATTGCATTGCTATTGTTATCTCCACTATAATAAACTCTACCATACTGCACAATTAAGTACTTCATTATATTACAGTGTATTGCAATATATTTCACTGTAATTTACTACATTATAGACTGCACATTTAACCAAACTGCACAGTGCTATACTTTAATATAAAATACAATAAGACTGTAGTACAGTGTTATATCAACCTTTAATGCATTTCAGTGTGTTCAAATATATTGGTTGTTGTATTGAACAGTACTACACCATGCTATGCTATACTCCACTGTGCTATGCAATATTGAGCTTTACTGTATTGTTTTGCACTACTGTTTTTCATCACTATCCTATACTGTACTGTGATGTCCTTTATTGTGCACTAATGTATTGCACTTCACTATTCTATTCTATTCTAGATACCATATTGCACTAGTGAATAAAGTGTACTGTATTGTATATACAGAGAGAAATGAGTTCAAAACGATTTTTTTTAGACAGATGAAAAGGCTGAACTGGTCCTTTTTCAACAAACACACAGCAGTAAATCAGAGAAGCTAGTGAATGCAGCACACTGAGACGGCTTTAATGGCTTTTTTGGGTTTAACTGCACAACACTGACCTCTGAGCTCATTCAGCTGTATGATCTAATGCTCTCTGAACATCATTCAGCACTTATACAGGCACACCAAAGAGTGAGAGAGGGAAAATACCACACAATTACAAGAAAATACTGTTACCTTATTTCAAAAATAGTCATTACAAATGAGCTTTCAGAAATCTGAGGGAGTGAAAATAAGGTCAAAGAACAGAAAAAAGGATTTCAATACTGGCACTGTCGAAGTTACATCATACCCATTAACGGTGTCCTTCTAGGGACACAAGTTTTATCCCACAGTTTTTAGTGAAATAATCCTGACTCGGACCGAAGTCTAATCAGATTGAATTCTCCTCAGGAAAATGTTTGTAACGATTAAACTGAAAATGTGCTGTGAGAGGAGATTTATACAATCTGCACATGAAACCATCAGTTTACCAAACTAGGAAAGAATTTAATGTTTGATTTAAATTTTGATTAAATAGAAACTTAACAAGAGGGTGTTGTGCCTTTCCAAATCATGTCTAGATAAATAAAAAAAATAAAAAAAACTGTTTGACAGGTAATTGACTTCAATTGACTCCAGTCAATGTGTAGAAACATCGCAGCATAGATCAAGTGAAAAAGAAGACACCTAATTGATTTTCAAATGTTGTTGCAAAGGTTCTAAATACTAATGTACATGTGATATTTCGGTCTTTATTTTAAAAAAAATCACAGACATTTTTAGAATTCGGTTTTAACTTATTATGGGGTACTGGGTGTAGATTAATCAGAAAAAAAAACTGAAATTTGAACGATTATACTGAGTTATCACTGAAATTAATTATTTTCCTTTAACAGCACAGCCTTAAGTGTTTTATTCCTCTTTCACCACAACTTACCAACAATCATTTGTTTTCTTAAAGAAACAAAGCTTCTGTTTGTTCTCTCTCTTCAACTTAATAAAACATAAAAACTGTATCTTATATAATATTACAGAGAAATTAAGTGTAATTTCCAAAGTTTTCGAAAACGTACAACTTTACCTCTAACTGCTACAAATGCTGAAACTGGAGACTTATTCCATCAATGTTACATCAACACGTTTATCCTTACAGAAAAAAGTCACTATATAAACGATCTCAAACACACACACACACACACACACACACACACACACATACACACACACACATGGTAATACAAGTTGTTACTATTGGACAGAGGTGGCAAAAGTACACACATCCTTCACTCAAGTGGAAGTACAGATACTCATGTTGTTAAAGACTGGTAAAAGCTGAAGTACTGACTACAGGTGATCAGGAATTTTACTGTTCTCGGTCATGTTTACATCTCTGACTCCCACTGTCTCAGGAAATGATACACCAGTGGTCAGTTAAAAAAGCCACACAATGGCAGGAAATATGTTGATGGTCTAAAAACGGCATGCAGTGAGAAGAAAAAAAATCGATCATGTCACCAAATAGATTAAAACTATAGTAACGAGCCTGTTCTGAAAATGTATAAGGTAGAAAGTACAGATGTTTGTAAGAGAAAGTAAAAAGATGTCCAAAAATAAATAGTGAAGTAAAGTGCTAAGACCAAAATAAATCTACTTAATTACAGAAAATAAGTATTTGTACTTACTTTCCACCTCTGCCATGGGAACAGTAGTGCTCTTTAAAACAAGCATTTTAAACCTGCACTACTGTCAGAGCTGCTGTTATAGAGAAGGAATCAACATCAGGAAACCACAGATCTGTCGAATAAAGGGAACAATCACACTTTTCTGCACTGTTGTAACTTCTATGTCATTATAGTGGTTCTTTATTGTGGTGAGGAAGTTCAACGATGAGAGCGTTCACATGAAAGAAGCTCTGTGTTCTGTTTTGGTTTTGAGGTACTTGGAATCAAGAGGTGTAGGACAAAGATGTTTCGGTGTGTCTTATATGCATAATATGCATTTAAAATGAACAGATTTAGTGTATCCAGAAAATAGTCATAGTCCATAGTCCATATTCACAGAATGTTTTTCAGCAGTAATGAAAGAATTCAGCGTTCTCCTCCTGAATGCTTCTATTATTATGGTTTAAAGCCAAACTGAAGAACGGATCCAGATTTATTGGTCTGTAAAGCAGCTCACTCACATCACTGCCTGAAAAACTCCCATTCTTTCACTATGGAAGCTTCAATTACAACACAAACATTCAGGATTTAAAATATATATTTCATTGTTATTGTAAAACGCTTAGCAACCGAGTGTGTGTTGTGTGTTTTCGCTGGCTGTAATTCGAAGAGGCAGTTTCTCTTTTACATAAATTATATTTTCTTTTCTTTATTTTAGGATCTCAAATTTAGCATTTCAAATACATTTCTGAGATTTAATGGTGTTTGCCTCAGCTCAGCTGGATGAAAGAATAGTAATGATTAGTGGAAAAAGAGTTCTGGATGGACACCAAATCTGACTGAGGGTTTGTTTTAAATTGTTTTAATATTAAGTCAAGATGGTGTCAAAACAAAAGAGAGAGAAAGAGAAATTGAGAGGGAGTTCATTGTGAGGCTCATTTTTGTTTCTTTCCTTACCTGTGTCTTCTAATGTATCAAAAACATACATGATCGCTTCCTTGCAAGAAAATCATTTTCAGATTGTTTGATGTGTACAAAACAACTGGAACTGTTCAAGTGGAAAAACAAGGTAAGAGGTCAGTGTTTAAGCAAGTTTCATAACATTTAATAGGAAAGTCAGTGCAGCTGCTCATTAGATTCTATACTTATCATAAAAAATAAAAAAAGCAGGAACTGGATCGTGATCTCATCACTGTGTGAACATGCAGTTTATGTGATTAAACAAAATCTTCAGTGCTTATGGATAGTGTTTAGGGCACAATGACAAAATGACAAAGTGGTCAAGACTACCAGAGTGATCTGATTGATATCAATTGTGAGCGTGAGATTATTTCCACTCAGGTTGGAAATTGAGCCAAAAACGTGTCTTATCTGAAAACAATTTGGCAGTCGCTGATTCACCATGAACTATTTATACAATCTGTACAGATTAAAAGCAAATAAAAAAGAGAATAATAATAGTATTTTTTTTAAAGTACTGCAAAATAAATGTAGACACTTATGATGTCAGTTTTATATAAAGTTTTAAATGATTTTACATCAAGAATGCAAAATAATAAGCTAATTCTAATGAATTACATTAGATTAAAAGAATAAATGAAACAAACTAATTCTACACTATTATTATCATTATTATTATCATTATTATTTTTATTTTTATGAAGAGATTTTTATTTCTACCCTGTACATGAGTATGATATCCACACTCCTCCTTCGCTTCTACCTGAGAAATAATCCATTACTTAAATATTTCAGAATCATTACTAAGTGAACATTTAAGCGATACATATTTAAAACGAGTTACCTAGCAACGTCCAATCAGAATTCATTCCTCTCCAGAATAGGAGGAATATTTTGATTGAAAAAAACGCCAGAGGAAAATTAATTCAACACGGATCTGTCCAATGTGAACGGCTGTTGGGCTTAAGGCTATATAAACCGCTCCCTCTACAGGTCTAATAGGTCACTACAGTAGAAAAAAAACTACACGCTTGTTATATTGGACCGTATAAAGCATAGAAAACCGTACAATATCACATTCTCTATAATAAATATACTGTATATTACGGTATCATTGCTCGTCTACATCCGCTAAACAGCAGTCGCCAGCAACCTGTGAGATATCAAAACCCTTCCAAAGAGAAGTTATGACATACAGTCCGTCCCAGTAAAGAACATCGCAGCATAAACCATCAGTTTCAAAAACCTCCAGCTGTGTACATATAGAACACCGTGATACACAGGATTACAAAAAAATTACAGAAGAAGGAAAAAAATAGTTATGTGGCATGGTGTAGAAGTCCATCACAGAACTGGAGGTTAATAGTGAGGTCTCTTCCAGCTAAATGAGCGCCTCCTCTTCCTCTTCCTGTGGCTCTGCTCTCTCCTTTCAGGCCAGGAGAACGGCATGGCCATCGCACACTCGGGCTCTTCATAATCATCACTCTCCGAGTCGTCATCAGGAGCAGGACAGCTAAGCTCGGGAAAAACATCGCTGAGCTTCGAGAAGAAAAAGGTCTGAAGACTACGGCCGGCCTGAGCCACTTCTGAATCCGGCTGAAGAGGGAGAGAAGAAGCAGACAGGTCAGTCAGAGAGACAAAGAGAGAGACAGAGAGACAAATAGACCGACAGAGAGAGAGAGAGTGAATTCATCTGAAATGGGGGAGAATACTCATAATGCTCAGATGCAGTCAGCTATTTGGGTCCAAATTCAAATGCATTTCCTTTCTTTATTGTTCCTCATAATAAAGTCCCTAAAACACCTGTGAGAGCTTTTTTATTATGACAGGAAATATGATTGATTTTGGAAGTCATCGACATACTGTTTGAAGCTTTTTGTGTTTACAACGACCTTCACTTTTAAAAAATAAAACATTATTAATTACATCGGTTCTTTTGGTCCAAAATGACTTCAAAACACAAAAAAATGAGCTAATAAGGTTTCAATCAGAAATCATTTTTACTATTAATCTATCAATCCATCAATCCATCTATCTATCTATCTATCTATCTATCTATCTATCTATCTATCTATCTATCTATCTATCTATCTATCTATCTCAAAGTACTACAGCTTTATAATTATTATTATATTGCATTGCAGTAAAGGTGCATTAAGACACAGATGAAGCAAAGATGAGTTAAAAACTCTACACAGTAAAGTGAGGACAAGCAGTGGTTTATTTTTAGTGTGTTATTGTCACACAGGAAATGAAAGAGCAGCAGAACCAGAATGCAAACACCTTTCTTACACAAAAGCATCGGGACTGAATAAATAAAATAGCAATACAATAATCCAAGATGTCACCAGGGAGGTGGGGTTTGCCATCTCAACTGCTCCTAACACACGTTATTATTGTATTGCTTTTCTGCCTTTTCATCTCTTCTCTTTTTCACAATTACCGCAACAAGCTACTACAGCAACACTCTCATTTCCTATGTGCAATCAAGTCAGACTGTTTCTATCCTCCTGAATGTAAAAGGTGCTCACACAGGTCAGCTCTGCAAATTCAATTGAATTTCGATTGCAATTCTATTTGATTAGATGGTAAGTTGTCTATTCCATTTAACACGTTAGTTCGTATCCATTCTGTTTTATGTTTTTTAGAGTGTCGGGTTATGCGATGTCGGGTACCTGACAAATACAATTTGACCTTGATTTAATGTGTGATTTACTCACGTAGTTAAACTTGGCGCAGTTTTTAAACATCAGCAAAACGTCAGACACAAACTCCGCAACGGAGCTGTAGTGAGCCGAGCTACTTCTGTTCAGTCTGCTCCGGATAACAGACAAGTCCATAGGCCTCTTGATGATTTGATAATAATGACGAGCCTTGGATAGAAATAAACAATGAGAAATGAGAACTGTTTATGCTTTAATCTTCTAGAATAAAAGAACAACAAAAAAAAGAAAGAACAAAAAAAAAGAAAGCTTTTAAACCTACCAGAGGGCTGACGGGTTCGTGGAACGGAGCGCTCAGGATGTTGCTGTAGATTAACAGCGTGAGCTTTTCACATTTCTGTAAACACAGATATTATTAACTCATTACGATGCCTGTATTACATTACACCACTAAACTGCTGAGGGCTGGATTGTGATCGTTTAGTAGCTCTGATAGTAGTGGCATAAGTTGATGTGCTCATTATAGTTTCTATAGCAACGGAGTATGAAGTTATCAAATTAATGACTGTCAATTAATATACTGTAGTTTCTATACTATAAAAAACTGCATATGTAGTTTTTTTTGTCTAACTTGTACAGAGAGAACAAAGAGACGGTGGTGTTATAGCTGTCATAAAGTAAGTGAGCTTAGAAACTTGTTTTTAAAACATTAAATGTAGCTATAAAAGTTTAAAGTATGATTTGAAATATTATGCTTTTAAAATAATAACAAGTTATAATTATAGCTTATAACCCTTCTTCCTCATTTTCACTTCAAAAATAGATAACATTCAGGGCAGATGTCATTCAGCATCTGCCCTCTTACCCTGAGGTCACATGGTGACAGTGCAGATGGCCGAGTGTGGGGGGGCATCCGAGATTCCTCACAGTCGTACTCGACCTCAGGCCGCTGCACGTCTCTGCACAGAGTGCACACCCAGTCACCCCTGCAGGAACGAGAGGAGAAAACATGTGGTCAGCTTTATGCAAGCCGTTGAAAGGTTCAGAGAGGTGAGGCTGGAAGTGCTCTTACGTGGGAAAACTGAGAAGAGAGGGTACATGGCAGGTCAGGTGGAAGACCTTGGGACATCGGTCGCAGCACAGCAGCTCACCTCCGATGGAGCAAACGGCACAGAAGTCCTCACTCTCCACCTCCACACACTCCTGCTGGACCACGCCCACCTCCTCCTGCACATTTGTGTCTGCACCG
>MU558159.1:192571-202571 GCA_024362625.1 Silurus asotus | reverse complement strand
ACAACCGTCTGCCTCTAACTTTGTGGTAACAGATTGGGGAAGAATGACATATGGCTGAAAAAGTCAGGTGTCCCAACAATTCTGTCTATATAGTGTGATAATTCATGACCGTTTGCTCACCCAGAGTGGAGATCTGTTTGGTCCAGAAGCTGGCATCCCAGTTGAACTTTATTTTCAGAGGTGCCCAGGTTTCAGAATGAATCAGCGGCTCTAGGAGCTGCTGCATCTGAAGAGCAATCTAAAGACAAATCACAATTCGCGGATCAAACTTCACATATATGTAAAAAAGAAAAGCAGAATTAACATGTGGAACAAAGCAGCATCAGATTAAACATTTTTAAGAAACATTGAGAATTTACAATCTAAAAAATTATCAATTTATCTGCTTAATACACAAATTCTTAATCCTCCCTTTTATGAAGTAGATTTCATGCTCATGTCAGACAGGGAAGAAATCACACCTTGGGGGTGTCAGGGTTGGATGTACAAAGCGGTACAGCGGATCATAGGTGACAAGAGAACAACACCTCACATTGAAAAGCAAAGCCTTCACCACATCGCTCTTATATTTCTTAGCTAGAATAAATATTGTGGGTATACTACTCCCCATTGGAAAAAAGATCAGTTCTTTATATAATTGATTTTGTTTCTTTTTTTATTAATAATTATGAAAATTTATTACATTTATTAAAATGTATTTTAATAAATGGTGAAAAGTGAATCGCAATGCAACAAGGAAACCGTTATTCTTAAATTTTATTTTTCAACAATTCTTCTAGTAAAAAAACATGTCACTTAAGAGACCAAGCAATGGAATAAAGATTTCGCTTTTTAGTGTGGAACATTTAGTGCGTGTTACTAATCAAAATGAATTTCCAGTAAATAGAAATAAAATCAGCACAATGAAATGCAATGCAGCTGTGTGATTTTGTATTAATTTAGGACAATATTTACATCTGACAATTTATAACAATTAAAGGCAAAAAGACAATATGAAAGATGTATAGTGGTTTTCATTTTGGGTGTTGGAAATCGTCCTCGTTTTGTCCTCATGTTACATGGGTATCCCCATATTCCGAATATTCCCCATATTCCCCATATTCTGCAAGCATACCAGTTCTTTGCTGAACAGTAGCGGGTTCCTCCGGTGATGCGCCACCGCCCAGGTGATGAAGTTCTGCACATGCTCCAGCTGACTGCACAGCTCTATCGCCCCCTGTAGCTGGTCCTCCAGATGCTGCTTGAAACCGCTGGAGATACTCTGCATAAGCAGTAAATACATGTAGTCAAAGTCCAAAATAGTCTCTGAACACACATCTGCTTTCATGCAACATTAAACAGCAGTGCCACCATGTTCTGCACGCTTCAGTTACATACTCGGGCAGTGGCAGTGTTTGGGAAGGACAAAGAAGACAAAGGAGAAGAAAAAGGAGGAGAAAGTAATTACCTCCAGTTGCTCTATTAATAGGTTGGCCCGTTTGTTCAGCTCGTTCATCATGATCATCTTAGCCATTTTAATCTGGTTCTCTGCCTTCCTCTGTGTGATCTTTACACTGTGAAGTCTGTGAAATAAAACACAGGAGAAAAATGTACAGATCCAGCGGAGGAAGGAGAGATGTTAGTTAAATGTGTTGGTGGTGTTATTATTATCATCCAAAGCACAGAGTACAGAGACACTTTCAATTTCAGGAAAAATTGGAGACTTTATTTAGTGTTGATTAGAGTGTGAATCACTGCCAAGAAGAAGATTTCCAGCGTAATCCCACTGCTGTTAATTGCTCTCTGACTTTATAAGGAGTTAACAACTTACTGTACAAGTCTACTGAGTTTGCATTTTATATCACTGCCCATACGCACACTTGCACTGCCACTTTTTCATGTATGACTTTCCTTCTGACGATGATACTACACACATGACCAAAAATGCTCATCACACATCTTAAACCTTGAACAGGCTTAATAATTTTATGTACAGTCCCTCTATTTAGAAGTGTACACTTCACTCCACTCCACTCAACTCCACTCCACTCAACTCCACCCAACTCTACTCCACTCAACTCCCCTAATTTAACTCAACCAACTCAATGTAACCAACTCCACTGCACTAAACAAAACAAATTTACTATAACTCGACTAACTCAATTAAACTCCTCTTCACATCACTTAACCCAACTTCACTCAACTCAACTCCTTTCTACTCCACTCAACACAACTCCATTCTACTCCACTCTATACAGCTCAACTCCATTCTACAACCACTTCACTCCACTTAATACAGCTCATTCAATTCCACTCCACTCAACTCAATGCAGATCAACTTCATTCTACTTCACTCAACTCCACTCCACTCTACTTACCACAACTCAACTCTATTCTACTCTACTCCAATCTATTCTACTCCACTCAACACAACTCAACTCCATTCTACTCCCCTTCACTCATTCTATTCCACTCAACACAACTCCATTCTACTCCACCCAACTGCATTCTACTTCACTCAACTCCATACTACTCCACTCTACTAATTTACACTCAAGACAACTCAACTCTATTCCACTCCACTCCACTCTATTCTACTTTACTCAACTCAACTGCATTCTACTCCACCCTACTTCATTCTACTTCACTCAACACAACTCAACTCCATTTTACTCCACTTCACTCCATTCTATTTTTCTTCACTCAACGCAACCTGTGTTTTACTCAACTCCACTCTACTCGATGGATGTTTAGTGCACCTACGAACTGAGTCTCAAAAATAGAAAAAACATCTCACTTGCCCATAACAAACCCAGACATCAGTCACTTTGTCTAAAAGTATTGAGATTATGCTCATCTCTGCTGGTGTTCTAAAACTCAGACACCATCCTGATTCTCACCTGCCCTGTATCTGCTTGGCGGTGTTCTCCACAGCCGATCGTTTCTCCTCCACTCGAGCCATCAGGTTCTCCAGGAGCCACCGCTGATCCTGTAAAGCCTTGCCAACGTGGACCAGGCTGAAGATTATGAAAAACAAGAAAACATCATTTCAACTTTTATTACAAAATGTCTTGAAGGAATTCTGGTCTGGTTCTGGTTAGTTCATTTTTTGGTCAGTGGAGCTGTGCAGATGTTCAGTCATCCTGTTCAGTTGAATTGATTATGCAGTAAATTTAACTGCACATGTTACACGTGATGCTAGAGGATTTTAGACCACAGACATTCCAGAGTTACTTCACAAATAAAGCACCATCCTTAAAAATGTCTTCCAAGATATTTTAAGATGACCTGGATGATGAAAACCTTTACAATACAATACTTTAACATTACCGTGTGTGTGTGTGTGTGTGTGTGTGTGTGTGTGTGTGTGCGTGTGTGCGTGTGTGTGTTTAGATTGTGTTTTGTTTCACAGACATTTGTGTCATTTTCTGACTTTGTGTCCAAGTGTTTGTGTCCTCCGAGCTCACCGATGGTCCTTGTGTGAAGACAGGTGGCAGATGCTACAGGCCAGAAGGTCACACGTCTCACAGAAGAGCTCCAGAAGCTCCTGTTTATGGAGTGGACACATGACAACTGCGTGGCCACAACAAGCCAAACCTAGGACACACAAGGCAACAGGAGACGGGATAATGAGATGACATGCTCTTCGAAATGCACCAACTGTGTCAGAATGTGTGAGGAGGCTTATTAAAGCCAGTGACACTTACATAGTCACATACAGCCTAGTCTAAAATTCACAAAACACAAAACATTTACATCACATATTCAACATAGATAAGTCAGGTATGAATAGAAAATACACAAAACAAAACTTTACTAAGCCTCACTGTAGAAACAAGCATATTTTTGTAAGTCAAACAAAACAGAAATCTAATTTGTTTGCCCATCAAAACCATCAACATTTTTGGTGCAAAATAATAAAGGAATTTAAAAAAATCTCAAAATTTTCTAGTGTAAAAAAAGCTTTGGAGGAGTTTTGCAGCTCTTGCAAAGATCAGCATAAATTCTGCAAAACTCTAAATCCAAATAACTTCTGCCAGGAGGTTAAGCCTTTGTTATAAATGAATGATCTATTGAGATCTCAATAATACATTTTCATTCAGAGCGACAAAAAGAAATAGCTTTGGGACATTAAATCAAAAGATTGATTGTATGTTTGCACTTATTAATATAGAATACTATACTGGGACTATCTCAGGCTCTGGATTCGAACATCCTGTGGTGTGACACAGAGATGAAAATATCAAAGAGAATAAACGGTTGTGTATGGAGGAAGGTCTGAGATCTGCTACCTGCATCTCTAATCTTCTAAAACATCACGGGAAGTGACTCTTTTGTGGTAGGCTAAATAATCAACATTATCTGGAGGAGTGCTGCAAATGTTTTGAAACCAGTTTTGCACCACTTAGGAAGTAACACGTTCAGATAAAAGACCTCAAATGCTGTAATGCAAGTGGTGTTTATCTTTAACCATAACCATATCTAATAACTTTATGTGGGTGTGCCAATAATTCTAGAGTTATGCGTTTACACTGAGCCATAGATCCTGTCACATGTACAGCTTCACAGAAAGACTAAAAGGACTAGAACTAGATCTTGGACGAGTAACATTAAACCAAGCTGTAAAAAAAAAAAAAAAAAACAGAAGCATTTCCATAGCAACAAGGACATTTATAAAATATAATCACTAAACAAGTTGTTGATATTACTAATGGATCCAATGTTAGATATAATAATGTTCGCCAGATGTTCAGTGAGATCTCAACTTAGATTTATTTATTTTCTTTCATATAAAATTGCAGCTTAATTCAATTTAATTTGTGTAGTGCTTCTAACAATGGACATTGTCCCAAATCAGATTTGCACAAATAAATAAATTACAAATATAGATTTTACATTTATAATTTAATCGCTATAGGTTTTTATTTAATGGGTGATCCAGTTATGACAACGGCAAGCAAAAACTCCATGAGATAATATTAGAAAGAAAGCTTGAGAAGAACCAGACTCAGTAGGGAACTCAGCATTAACACGGTGACACTGAAGCATTGTTAAGTTTATCAAATGTTTACTGATGGATGCTTGGATGCAAAACTATTCGTGACAATTGCAGGCCTAAGCCATTGTAGGAGACTGTTAATATAATTTAAAGTCACGGTTTGTGAGTTTAACCTTCAACAGTTACCTCATGGATCATTAGACTATTTATGTGAAACCATACTCAGCAGCAAAAAGGGAAATTGAAGGGAAATACAGCATCATTGGTGGCCTGTAAATATGTCTGCAGTTTGTCAACAAAACAATAAACCAGGAACCACCTATGTGGATCAGACATCAATAAATACAGCAGAAATTAAAATAAATAGCATAGCAAAGCACAAATGCAGAGAAATTCTGGGAAACAGAATCATAGTCATGTATTTTGTTTACTGAATGCGAGAATAAAGAAAAGCAGAGAGAGTACAAAAAAATGACAGAGGGATGTAATGAGAGGACAAAAGAATGAAGGAGAGAAAGACAGCAAGAGGAAGAGAGCGTCAGCACAATATTTGAATAAGAAAATAAGTTGCAGGCATGTGCCATCTAGGATCAAGAGTCGAATAAACATGGGTGCGATTCTAAACGATTCTCTCTTGACCGGAATTGAATATATATATATACACACACACACACACACACACACACACACACACACACACACACACACACACACACACACACAACGTGACAGTTCGAAGTTACAAAAGCTGCCACCTTTCATTGGTTGCTAACATTCATGAACCTCTCAGTACTCTCAGTATGGAGTGGAGAGATGCATGTTCACACACAGAAAGAGACAGAAACAGAGTGAGAGAGAGAGAGAGAGAGAGAGAGAGAGAGAGAGAGAGAAAGAGACCAAACACTTCTTCAGCGACAAGAAACATCAGCCTCAGAGCTTTGCTACTGACCACATCCTGTATATCAGAGCTGCACTTTCTCACCTTCAGCTGCTGCTATTCTCTCTCTCTCTCTCTCTCTCTCTCTCTCTTATTTTCACACACAAGCACACACACAAGCACACACATACAACGTGCACACCCTTTTCTTCTTCTTTTCTTCTCTCAGCACCTGAACACACCAGGCCAAACACAACACAAACTGCTCTCCACTGCAGATTTTCGATCACTATAAATAAAGATGGAGATCGGACACTCAGGACATCGGATCAGTCCAACTTCCTGCCTTTTTTGCTAAAACAGAACCGCTTTCTGAAAGTGGGTCAGATAAAAATAAAAAAAATGGGGGAAAAAACACCACCATGTGCCTAAAACATGTCACATAACTGCAGATCATTAATCACAGGTTTTAAAGATAAACGGAACATTGGGTACATGGTGTTCAGCTCTGCACTGAGAGGAGGACAAAGCGATTTAAAAAAGAACAGGAATAAAATCATAAAGCCCTGGTCATCGCATGCTGATCCAACACTGATGTGCATAAGAATCACACCCCTTAAACTCTTTCCTCATTTGTAGTGTTACAGTTTAAAATAAAAAATGGCCTTCATTCAGATAAATATGCACAAAATGATTTGTAACAAAGAAGTAAAGAAATAGTTTTCACAATTCAGTGTCAAGAAAACATAAAAAAGTTGTATGTGTATAAGTATTCCTCCCTCCCAAATGAACTTTGGTGCAGTCGTTCATCAGAGAAAAAACTCATAATGAGTGGAACAGAGTTGAGAATAAAGTAACGGACGTGTCGCATAATCTCAAAATGAATACTGTGTCAGAGTTAGAGAACATACCTAAGCACAGAGCATCATGAAGACCAACTTTAGTGAAGGTCAATCAGGTTTGGGTTCCAAAAATACCTCTGAACCTCCTACAGACTTGATATTAAACCATTAAAAATGTAAAGAACACATCAGAAACGGAACTCTGCCTCGAGGAGAGCGCCTACTTAACATCAGTAAGAGAGGATTGTAGATATTAACCACAGACACAACCAGCAGGACAAGTGGGAAATCTGAACATAGTGTCCCCAATATCATGCTTTACAGTAGAGATGTTTACAAAATGTAGCTTTGAGAGTCAAAGTCGTACTGTTTTTATTTGAAGTTTTGTTTCTCTGAGATCTCTGAAGCATGTTTGCAGAATCTACAATACAGCCATCCAAATCCAAGGGATTTCATGAGCCTTGTTGCCTTGTTGCTATTTTCTACCATCTGAGCTTTTGGTCTCTTTAGCTACATCAGATCCTTCATCCTTGGCCTTTTCGTTACATTTTTGTATTTGAATTCCCTCTTAAATTTATCGAGGAGAATATTAAATTTATTGAAGCGGGTGTTGAGGTTTTAAAAGATTTGTGTGATTTAAAACTCAAAATCTTCCGAGCTTAAAAAGCTGAATCGCCTCCTTGCTGTATCTGACCTCACCTGCAAACTTGGCAAAATATGGGATTCGTTTAACAGATGTGACTGTTTTGTGTGTTTGAGTGCTGCTAAAAACAACTTAACAATTTAAACTTTGTCAAATTTTGTCAATTTTGTCAACCATGCTTGTAGTGATTTGTGCTCATTCAGCCATGAGGGTTTTAGTAAAGTCAGAGACTGATGCTAGATGACGAGGCCTGCAGTGCAATCAATGTACCAATTCATCCCAAAGGTGTTCAACAGGGTTGAGGACAGTGCTCTATAAAAGGCCACTCAAGATCATCCACTCAGACCCATGTAAACCATAAACCAAAAAGATAATGCTACCTCATTCAAGTACAATACAATTGTGGGCCTCAGGCTTTGGTAACAGTTCAGGGAAAAAGTACATATGGCTGATAAAGTCAGATGTCCCAATACTTTTGCCCATATAGTGTAAATTAGACGTTTTTTTTCTTAGGAAATGCTGGAACAGGCTGATATTTTAACTTCATAAGCAGTCATTATTTGTGCCTTGAGAAACTGGTCAGGAAATTCATAAAAACCTGGTAGATCTAATATTAGTCTAAAGTTGTACACTCATGTTTTCCTATGCTTCAGAGGAGAGAAGATAAGGCCATTATTTATATACAACTAAGCAGTTGAGGGTTAAGAACTTCTCCTGAGCAGTAGCAGCTTGGCTGTGCTGGGAGTTCAACTCATGACCTTCCTATCAGAAGTCTAACATCTTAACCACCAAGCTACCACTTATCTCACCCCTTCAGATGGTGAAGCCAAAAAAATTAAAATGGGAGAGTAAGAAAGATTTTTATCTTACAGATTCTTAAAAACCATTAATGATATATTGCCATATACATATCTTTCAATTGTATATAAAAGATAAAAACATGACAGGGTGGGGCTACTAACACTAATTGACACTGAAATGTATATAAAAGTATAACTGTATTATCAAAATGATCATCTGTTATCATCTCATCTTCATCAAAATAAATTTATATATAAATCAAGTCCCATGATAACATCTTTGTAACCGCTAAATCTCTGAATGTGTGAATCTGAGTGAATCTGCAACTGTGCTTATTTTTCCAGTTTACAATTCTCAATAATTCTTAAATCCTTAAGAATCTCCTGTATGTACAAAACATCTACTTGTGCATATCACTGCAGCTATATATGAATGTGAACGTAATTCTCTAAATGATGTTTGCTCCACGGATGAAGCGGATACAGCAAACTAAAGGAACAGAGAAACGTGCCTGATTCTGATGGCACTGTGGGACTACTGGAGCTCGGGTGGTGCCGTGACTCAGGTGGTGGAGCTGCTAAAGTTCTCTCGTGCTGGTGCAGATCTGTACATTGGAAACACAGCCACTTGTTGCAGAAGGTGCATAAACTCTGGGCCACTCGTGGCTCCGGACATTCGGAACAGCACTAAAAGGACAAACACAGAGGACGAGAAGTGGAACAGTGCACACATTGAAGTTATTCCTGGAACAAGAGTTTAAAAATTCAGCATCCCAGAAGAGATGATGCCTTTTTTTTTTTTTTTTTTTACAGAGCGCTGTTTTTACTGCCAAATTTAAATCCATTACTGGATCATATAAATAAACAGAAATGTAATATTTACTACACTACTACAGAGCGATTAAATCGCTGCTGAAATGAACGCATTTTCTGAATTTGCCAAATACAAGAGCTCAGGTGGGCGGAGCCCAATATGTAAAGTGGGCGTGTGAGGAAGTTTTCACTTGATTTAACTTTATTTTTACATGTTGACGCTACACGCACATAATGTGTTAAACTAATGCAGGCTAATATTTTACATATGGATTTAAGTATTAAAACAACACAGTAATGTGAGTCAATGTCACCGCCTATAGTTTTCATAATCCTAATTTCCCAAAATACTTCCCCAACTGCGTTGTTTGCTTTTTTATCGTTACTTTAAATTTTCTTAAAAAAAAGTTAGTTTCTGTTAGTTCCTGTTGTCCCACATGTTATAGCAACTATACGCACTCCCACCAGTCTCTCTTTATTCTCTCTCCAACTTCAGCTTGTTACACAGGTTACCTAAAAAAAAAGTAAACTCCTTTGTCCTGAAGATGTCAGAAAAAAGTTACAGCTTTACCTCTGCCTCATCCATCAAAGTTACACAAGCGTCTGTAATAATAAAATGAGTGTGTGCTGTACACGTCTCTGTGAACAATATGTTACTATAGAAACGCTAATTTATTAGAACGAGTGCATGAATTCAAACCCGCAGTACTCTCAGAGCTTCTGTTATAGAGAATTCATAAAAAACAGGCGCATTGTTATAAATAGGTCCATTTGTGTATCTGAGGAAACGACACGATACGACAACACACCTTGCTTTTTGTTTTGAAAAACACAAACACATGCAAAAACGTCCTCGGATGGACGCCAGCGCTGAAGTGTCCTACCTTCTCCATGATTGCAGCGTGCTGTGAGACGCCTCCAGTGTGACAAGATCACGCCCAAAAACTCTGGTGCAGTGAGACGGCTGTACCTGAAACAGGACGCAAGACAATTTAACTCTCAGGGATAACTGTCTGTGTCTCTCTTTCTGTTTCACTCAGGTTCCGA
>MU558159.1:113375-192559 GCA_024362625.1 Silurus asotus | reverse complement strand
CTCTCAGGGATAAATATATATATATATATATATATATAGTCTGTCTTTCATCTCTTTCTAGTTATCTTTTTTATCTCTTTCTGCCTCCATTTTTCTCTCTCTCTCTCTTTCTCTCTCTCTCTTTCTCTCTTTATCTCTCTCCGATGCTCCTCTTAACTGAGTGTGTTAATAATAAATGTGAATTGGAGAGAGTTGATAATTATTTCTTTTCTAGGGCGAAATTTCCCCGGAAGCTCTCTTTTCCCAAAATGGAAAAAGGAGACGTGTGGAGTGACCTACAACGATTTACTGCCGCATATGGCGCACATGAGAGGACAGTACATTGTGTGTGTGTGTGTGTGTGTGTGTGTGTGTGTGTGTGGTTTATGTGAGCCAATCCTGCCAGCTTCCACCACAATATCCCTGGATGAGGCTAAGATAAGGACACGTCCCTCCAGACCGTGAGATGAGGGGAATCAGGGTTAACCTCCAGTTTTCACAAGGCAAAAAGATCACATGACACGAGGCATCGCTCTCCAAAGCGCAAAACTTAATGATTTGATCTTGATTCAGTTTTAGTGTAAGAAAGCAATGATAAAGATTATTGAGTTTGGATAGGATGATGGAGGCTAATGGAGAATGACAGACACTGATGATGGATGATTGGTGAAGACTAATAAAGGTTGATGGAGGCTGATTGTGGATGACGGAGCCTGGTGGAGGATGAAGAGGAAAAATTGAAGCTGATTAATGCTGATGAGGATGATGAGATTCATGGAGGCTAGTGGAAGACAATGGAGGCTGATAGAGGACAACGAAGTCTGATAGATGATCGTGGAGAATAATGGATGATAATGGAGCTGGTGGAGGACAATGGATCCTGAATGATGCTGATGAGGAGGTTGAACCTGATGGAGGCTAAAGAAGAGCAATAGAGGCTGAATAATTTCTAATGAAGATATTGAGGTTAAAGGAGGCTGGTGGAAGACAATGGAGGCTGATGGAGAATGCTGATGAAGTACAGTAGAGGCTAATGGTGCTGGATGGAGATTGATGGAAGCTGGAGTAGACTTATAGAAGCTGATAGAGGTTGATGGAGGATGACTGAGCGTGATAGTGGTCAATGAATCCTGAATAGCATTCTCATGTTGGGTGACGGAGGATGATAGAGGCAAAAGTAGGATGATGGTAGGGTGATATAAAAAAAGACAAGATGCTGTAAGAGGAGGTCTTGTAAGGAGCAATGTTAGGTCATGACTGTGTGAAGTAAACAAGCTGAAATAAATTTTTACTCATCAGCTTAGTATGAAAGCTTCAGTAGAAAGCCATGTGTAGTGTTGCGAGTCTGCCTGACAACAACCCCTGCAGCCTGACCTACAAATCTGACACATCTCTCATCCTCAGAGCGGCGCAGGGGAGCTTACAACCAGCCGATTCCCTGTTGTGTACTCGCAGACCCACTTTAAAAAACACAATTAGCTGTCACAGGCACTCGATCAAGCTCACTGTGCTTTGGGCAGACAGACAGGGAGACAGACAGGGAGATAGATAGGAAGACAGACAGAGGGATAGACAGGGAGACAGGCAGGGAGATAGACAGGAAGACAGACAGGGAAATAGACAGGGATATAGACAGGAAGACAGACAGGGAGACAGACAGGGAGATAGACTGGAACACAGACAGGAAGATAGACAGAAATCCAGACAGGGAAACAGACAAGGAGATAGACAGGAAAACGGACAGGGAGACAGACAGGGAGAAAGACAGGGTGACAGACAGGAAAACAGACCAGGAGATAGACAGGAAAACAGACAGGGAGACAGACAAGGAGATAGACAGGGAGACAGACAGGAAAACAGACAAGGAGATAGACAGGAAAACAGACAGGGAGACAGACAAGGAGATAGAGAGGGAGACAGACAGGGAAACAGACAGGAGGATAGACAGGAAACCAGACAGGGAAACAGACAAGGAGAAAGACAGGGAGACAGACAGGAAAACAGACAAGGAGATAGACAGGGAGACAGACAGGACAACAGACAAGGAGATAGACAGGAAAACCGACAGGGAGACAGACAAGGAGAAAGACAGGGAGACAGACAGGAAAACAGACAAGGAGATAGACAGGAAAACAGACCGGGAGACAGACAAGGAGATAGACAGGGAGACAGACAGGGAGATAGACAGAGAGACAGACAGGGAGACAGACAGGGAAACAGACAGGGAAACAGACAGGGAAACAGACAGGGAGATAGACAGAGAGGCAGACAGGGAGACAGACAGGGAGATAACAGGGAAACAGACAGGAAGACAGACAGGGAGACAATTCAACAATGCTTTTCATGCACTTACATTTAGCTTTTAAAACCAAAGAGCTCTCTTAGTCTTTTTTTAACTCTTTCTCTCTCTCTCTCTCTCTCTCTCTCTCTCTCTCTCT
Organism: Silurus asotus; assembly: GCA_024362625.1. Taxonomy (NCBI): domain Eukaryota; kingdom Metazoa; phylum Chordata; class Actinopteri; order Siluriformes; family Siluridae; genus Silurus; species Silurus asotus. The sequence continues at coordinate 190,142 of MU558159.1, read as the reverse complement.
CTCTCTCTCTCTCTCTCTCTCTCTCTCTCACAGCTATGAGTTTCTCCCTCTCTCATTACTTTGCACCTACTGTCTCTCTTTCTCATTCTATCTGTCTCTTTTTCTGTTTCCTAGTCTCTTTTTCTTTTTTCTTGATCAGTTTCTGTCTCTCTCTGTCTCTCTCTCTTTCTCTCTCTCTCTCTCTCTCTCTCTCTCTGTGCCTCTATCTAAATCTCTCTCTCAGTCTCTTGGCTTTTAGAATCTTTCTCTTTCCCAGTCTCTCTCTCTCTCTCTCTCTCTCTCTCTCTCTCTCTCTCTCTCTCTCGCGCTCTCTCTCGACTCCTCCTCTAAGTGAATTGGGGGCCGGGTTCTCTGCAGCCCGAGTGATCACGGTTCTCTCTAGAGGAGACGCATTAATAGAAACTCAAGAGGAGCGTTCTCCCCAGGAAGCACACCTCAGTTAACATCCATTAGCGTTGTGGTTATGAGATCAGGATCAGGGAATGTCTGAATTATCCTGAGCAGATTGTAATCCTATATTTCCAAACCGCTCATCACATTTTATCTTCAACTGGCTGTAGTTATGGCTTCATCTCTCAAATCTCAGCCATAGAGTCTCAGTGATACACGTGTTCTTCATCCTTTCTCTCACAGTGCAATAAATTACATTTCATGTCCACAGCAGGAGGCCTCCAAGATGCAGATATACAATTTCCATTTTAAGAACAACTGAGATGTTGCTTCTAATGTTTTCTGTTTGACAATTTTGTAAAGAAATCAACTTTAAGTTTGCTGCCGCATGCTCCTCACATGGTTCTTTAGAAGAACCCACAGTTCTGAGTCTAATACTCTGCTTTTTACATTACAGCTCACTTTATTCACCTAATATGGAAAATTCACATCTCTCGCGATTCCTTAGCTCTGGCTCCTGTCTGTCTGAAGTGTCTGTGCAGGGTTCCTCTGTATTCTCTAGTTTCCTCCCATCTTCCGTAAAAACATCCCAGTAGGTGCAATTGTGACTCCAGTGTACCCCAAGATTAAATGGTGTCATGTCAGTGCCGTATTTCTTCATCACATACAGCATTCCCAAGATAGACTTCACCTCCATCACTACCAGGATAAGGGACTTACAACAGATTCATGATGTTTGGAAACCAAGACTTTGTTTTTCTACTGATACAATGATGTAGAAATTACAAAATAAATATGATCAAATGAGAAGTTTCTGAATAGTCGACAGGGTTTTCGTCCTTCTTTCTAATTCTTGTGGAATTCGCCTTAAAGCAAATCGATGATGTCAGCCGAATAGCTTTAGTTATGCTCCATTTACAGCTTAAGCAAAATAGTCATGATTTGTTCTGGAGAGTGCAATGGCATCCAAATTGGGTAATTACAATTCATCCCAGGCACTAGATTTAGAAATTAGGGTATGCATGGTATGTAGCACGCAAAAAGACATTTCAGGGAAAGTGTTTTACTTTTTAAGTAGATAACTTAAGTAGATAACTTAAAAAGTTACCTAATAATAATAAGTACATCACGGTTGGTTTACATAGTACAACACAACACATCTATTCCACAGCACCGCCGCCTGCTTTAACATATCATAGTGGTTCATAAATGAATTCAAATAAATAAATAAATAAACACAGCAGATTATAAAACAAGATGCATCCAAGGAGAATGGTATGGTGGTTGCCTCTTCAAAATAAACCCCTCCCACCCAGACAACCAACTGAAAAGTATATAATCTCTAAATTCATGTACTAGTCAAAATGATGTATTGGTTATGTGCTAGTCAAAGTTTATGTGAATGATTGGGGACATTATTGGCTTTAAAACAATTTAAGGATAACTGATGTTCGAAATATGTTAAATTAAAAAATAAAAAAAATAAATAAAAATCCCCTTCACCCTCAGAGAAAAGCGGATTTCAGCTCTTCAGTTGAGCTCTAGGTTACTCCCAAAGTATTTCAGGTGACGAAGCAATAACCGGATGTGACATCATGCTGTAATCCAATAAATGTAACTACTGTATGAACTATTGTATAGTCAATATGTTTATACTATAATTTAAAAACCCATGAAACACACATCCTACAAATCTCACTCTGAACTCTTAAAAGTTTGTGCTTTTAATATTAAAAGGCTTTTTATTCTTTCTCAGTGCAAATCGAGAGATTTTTTTAAAGATTATTAAGAGAATAAACACACAGCTGTTTATATCCGAAAGCAAAAAATGTAATCTCTCTCTGAATGTCACACTACAGGAGGAATAGTAATAATAATAATAATAATAATAATAATAATAATAATAATAATAATAATAATAATAATGAAGCCATTTGTTTATTCGTGTTGTCATTGTACTAATCTGAGAACCGCGCACTAAAAAATACATCTAATTATAGCTCGGCTATTCTCCCAGTCTAACATCTGGAACATCACATCTGGAAGTGTTTTACATGCAATAAATATAATTTTGAATATTTCTTAGAATTTCTGATACGAAGGGTAAAAAAATATTTATATAAATAAATAAATTAAGTCGCACAATGAATTCCACTTCCACGCGAACTGCGCAGTTTCCTTTCCCCCCCAAAAAAAATCCCGACCACAGCCAATAAAACCGCGTCTTTTCCTGACACATGAGCAGATCCGATCCGATCCGATCCGATCTTATCTGATGTGATTGGATTTCTTCAGCACCTCAGACTCATATTTTCTGCTCGCCAGATTGTTAAATGTTAAGATGGTAGAAAAGAAAAGGAAAGAGAAGTGCTGAAGAAGAAACCACGAACACGACAGCGCTGCGACTTCATCCGACATCCTCATCACCATTACCTTCATCACTTAATGATATCATTACCATCATCATCATCATCATCATCATCATTGAAATCCTGCGCGAGAAAAATGATCATGTTGGATTAATTGAATGCGACATGATGACTCGCTGTGATGTGGAATGAATTGTGGATGAATGCATGCGTTCTCTCTCACTCTCTGTCTCTTTCTGTCTCTCTCTCTCTCTCTCTCTCTGTCTGTCTATCTCTCTGTCTATCTCTCTCCCCACTTCAGAACCGCACCTTGCTTTTCTGGAAGATGCGCAGATCCGCTTCATTCGTCCGCCAGGAACCGGAGTTGATTTAGGACAAGCCTCTGCGTCTGAGCTGCTCCGGATAAAACCTCATTTCTTATCCTCATCTTCATCTTCATCCACAATGCAACGTTTTCTTTTCTTTCTTTTTTTTTTTTTACATCACACTCATAACCTGAAATACTTTTACTATAATCGTACAACAATAAAACTGTCAGAAGCAGAACCGAAGTGCGCCTGCAGGCATTGCGCACATGAAAAAAAAAAAAAGAAATAAAATTACATTAAAAAAAAGAAGTTTCCGGAAGCGCGCGCGCCGCAGTAAACTCTTCGTCTGGCAATAGAAATCTGATGTCAGTGAGAGTCCGATGCGCGCTGAGTTCCTCGGTCAGGATGAAAGATGGTTTGAGATGAGCATCCCCCACGACCGCTTCAAGTTCTTCACCCTGACCCGACGAACACTTCAGTCCACGCCACTAGGTGTCGCTTCCGTCGCGTCTTATACAGTACAGTCACGATCTCGTTGAAACATCGCGAGACTTTCAGCACCACCTTCAACATCACAACCCATTTCTTTCCAACTCTCCTCCAAACACATAATTCCAGGTAAAGTTGTGTTGCCTTTCCAAAAATATCCTTCAATGCAGATGAATGATAGAGAATTCCGGATCTTTTCTGTGAGTCGGATTATCTGATTAAAAAAAGAGTCGACTCTTAATAAGCAGGCAAACGGATCATTTGTCATTTTTTTTGTCACAAATTTGCAAAATTGGTGTTGGAGTGAGAACCATGTCTGACACACACACACACACACACACACACACACACACACACACACACACAGGGAAAAGTCATTATAATAACAATTATGGCATTTGGCAGACGCCCTTATGCACAGTCACTTACACTGTTAGTTGTCATTTGGTAGCTGTTCAAAAGTTGAGGGCTGTATTTGGGTATTTTTTATGATAAAGATGTATCGTAAATAAACTAAATCACACAACTATAAATCAGTGAATAATCTGAAAAACTTTATTGTTTTTTTTTACAAAGTACTGTGAGAAACTTCAAGTGTTAATAAATGTACAAAATGCACTTTGGCGTTAAATACTACACAATCTCTGTACATCAACCTCATACTCATTTCTATTTGTTCACTTTTTATTCTGGGGATCTCTCTCTCTCTCTCTCACTCTCTTTCTCTCTCTCTCACTCACTCACTCACTCACTCACTCTTTTTCTGTCACACATATACATACACAACAATCACACATTCTGTGTTCCACTGTCTTTATTCTCTCTCTCTCTCTCTCTCTCTCTCTCTCTCTCTCTTTTTCTCTCTCACTATTTCTCACACACACACACACACACACACACACACACACACACACACACACACACACACAGTACCAAGAAATGGAATAAAGTCAGCTACATCATAATTCATGTGTGTCATATATATATATATATATATACACACACACACATACAAGACATTAAGACATTTAACTGCTCAAGTCAATTCCATTGCCAGATATATGAGTTGTGTTAAGTCTTCAAATGTAGTGTTGGAAAGATGTCCTTAGTGGTTTTTATCAGGTTCCATGCGATCAGTTCTTCTTATGGAGAAACTTCATTTTATTACCTAAAAAAAATAAAAAAATATAAAACTTAGGATGAGGTATAACATTTAAAAGTTAAATAATGATTTGAAAAGCACAGGGAAGCGAGTTTGGCTCTCAGACACGGATTACTCACTCATATTAAATCTACTATAAGGACAAAAGTATCGTACAGCTGATTCTTCATGCCATATGTGCTGCTTTATGGGATTTTTCCAGCATTATCCCAAAACTGTTAACATAATTGGAGCTACACAGTTGAATAGGATGTCTTTGGATGTGATAGAATTAAATTTTTCCGTTCAAGTAGGAAATTCACACAATGACAATGCTCCTGTGCACGAAGCAAAGCAAACTCCATTAAGATGTATGCTTTGCATGGGTTACCGAAGACCTTTGAGATTAATTGGAATACTGACTGCACTCCAGGTCTCCTCATCCTACATCACTGCCTGACTTTACTAACACACTTCCCACTGAGTAAGCAGTAATTTTCCACAAGCTCATTCCAAAGTCTGGTGTGTAAAGTAAATGAGGAATTAATGTGAAATGGGATGTTCAAAAAGCACCTCTGAATTTTAACTTAAATTCTTTTGTCCATATAGTATATTTTGCTCCTGTATATTTAATAAATAATAAAACAGTAATTTCTGAGGATGTTTTTGGCTCTACACCACTCACACAAGAGGCTTTTATTTTGTCTAATATTGTGCAGTATAAAGAATAAAGGTCAGCTCCAGTCTTTTTCTAAACCATCACCTGGATAAATATACTGTAAGCATACAACTGTAAGACTCAACACCTATTAACACCTTTTAAAGCATGTAATTTCTATTATCTGTTTTAAAGTGTGTTTTTAACCCTCCAGTCGTGTCAGAAGCATGTTGTGGATGAAACCACACACCGGTTACATCACATGTAAAATGATTTGCATTAGTCTTATTAGGGAGAAAGTCCTCACCTAGTCCTTTGAGAAACTTATTAACTCCACTCTGCTCGGTGTCGGGTAACTCCTCCAGGTACTGGTCCACTCTCTGCTCAAACAGACCTACAACACAACACACACACACACACACACATCTCAAACATTCACTTAATCCTGCTTAAAAATCCCTATAGCCCTTTGGTGACCAGCAGAGGGCAGTAATGATCTAAACAAGATCCACATCACAATACATTTCCCTTTCCCTTAATGTCTTTAAACAAACACAGTGATGACGATCTAACCCTATTTCCCGTTCTCCCCCACAATCCCTTTCACCTTTAGCTCGGCTCTTCCTCAGCTCGCGGTCCTGGATAAATCCAGCAAACATCTGAGACTCCATGAAGACTCCCAGGAAGCGGCGGATGCTTTTGGAGGCTACAGACTTGCGGAAAGGTTCGCGCTGAAACACGCGCTCTCCTCTCTCACCCTGAGTCAGAAAGAGAGAATAGTGTCCGATAGTCTCCAGGAAGAAGCGGATGAAGGCCTCGGATACCACGCTGTTCAATGAGCTACACTCTGTAGAAAAAAAGGAAGACTTCAGAGTTCAGATCCAAAACAAACGTTTAATAAAGTTTACATCCTATAAAATGTGAGAAACCATTTAAACCATTTAAATATATATGAAGTTTTTTTTTATTCAAAGCAGCAGTATTTATCCTGTGATCTTTCTAAAATGTAATGTTTTTTAGTGACTGAAGCTCTAATAATGAACATCAGCATGATGCTGTTATTACTGACTGGATGCTTTTTTTTATGCGCAAAGTTTCAGGAGTGTATTATTTCTGCACTGATGCCATAATGCTATTCATTTAATTAATAAAAGTTTAAAATGTCACATACAGATGCTTTAACCTGAAAGATATTTACAGCTGCTTTAACCTGAAAGTGATGTAGCCCCATTTTAACATAAAAGTTATATAGTTACTTTAACCTTAACGTTATATAAAGCCGCTTTAACATGTAAGTTATTTACAGTTACTTTGACCTGTTATACAGTATACAGCTGTTTTAAACTGAAAGAGCTTAAGTACTGCATCAACCCCAGGGAACCACACCACAAAACCACACACACAAAAAAACAACAAAAAAAAAACAACAACAATTGAATCACTTCTTCTTCTTCTTTCAGCTGCTCCCATTATTCCTCTCCACCCTTTCAAACCAACTAACCAACTACCATGTCTTCCTTTATCACATCCATAAACCTCCACCTTGGCCTTCCTCTTTTCCTCCTTCCTGGTGGCTCCATCCTCAGCATTCAACTACTGATATACCCCATGTCCCTCCTCTGCACATCAAGTTAGATCAAGAAGCTTTAATTGTCATTTCGACCATATTTAGCTGACGCAATACACAGCGAAATGAGACAACGTTCCTCCAGAACCATGGTGCTACATTTAACAACATGGAGCTACATAACAGAAAACGCAGAGCTGAGGACTAGTAAGTGTCCTCGCCACATAAAGTGCATCGTGTGCAAACCTGGTGCAAACAGTGCAAGACAGACCAACACAAGACAGTGTAGGGTTAGGGTTAGGGTGACAAAAAACTGCCAGTAAACCTACTGTATATTACACAGTGCAGCATGTAAGAGAGAACCGAGTACAGGAGTTTACCTTGTAATTAACAAAATGTAAATAAAGAGGTTTGTGCAAAACGTCCTACATGCGTGGCGGCCCCTTTAATAATCTAATTTCTAATCCTGTCCATCGTCGTCACTCCCAATGAAAACCTCAACATCTTCAGCTCTGCTACCTCCAGCTCCTCCTCCTGTCTTTTACTCAATGCCACTGTCTCTAATCCATACATCGCAGGTCTCACTACAGTCCTATAAACTTTCCCTTTCACTCTTGCAGATACTCTTCTATCACAAATCACTAATCATTAACTCGAAATAATTACAAAATATTTCCATGAATAAAAAAAAAAGATAATTAATTATACATTTTTACTATTACACAATATATTTTAATTAAATTTAACCATAAATTATGGTGGTATTTTCATTACTGTATGAATATTTAATATTTTAATAAATAAAAACGTGACTATGGCTCTGTTTTCTGTTAATTATAATTATAATGTCTAAATTAAATAAAAAATAATCATTTATATAAAGAATTTACAAAGAATCGTGCATGAGGAATCATTTGGGAAACTGATTATGAAAAGAATATATAAAAATTTAGCTTATAATGTAGCAAATATTTGAAAAAAAAAGTTAAAGAATTAAAGAGTATGTCAAATTTAAGTCCATATTTGTTTAAACAGATATGATTCAAGCTGTTGCTTCTGTTTGTCTTACTTACCGTCATCCGACTCGCTGTCCGAGTCCTGATTGATGATGTGGTTCCTCTGCTCCAGTGCTTGCTCCAGAGCAGCCTGAAGCTTGCGGGGTAGAAGTGATGCCTCATCGTCCAGCTGCACAATCACACCATCCATATTTATTAACGTCTTTCGAACGGAACTGAATTTGACAAAAGTCACGTGTGTGTGTGTGTGTGTGTGTTTGTGTGTGATACTATTAAATGCAAATCAACAAACTGTATGTAAATTTGTTGTGATATTTACACATGCACACCTGTCTGATGAAGCGATCTGTACCTAGATGAACCATCAAAGCCTGAAAAAAAACAACAACACATGACAATAAACATGGTTACATACGCAGATCTTTTAATCGAATGAAACGTTTTGTGTTTATGATGGGAACTGCATCAGGTCAGAACAGCTCAAGCGCCTGTTTTGCAACAGATGGAATCTGACAGCTAATTAAAATCCTCTGATGTTAAAGTGACGAGTTTCTAGAAGTGCTGCTCGAGTACACAACATGTTTGTACTAAAAAGGGTCAGAACCTCAGCTGGACTTCATACTTGAGCCAGATCGCAGGATTCCATCTTTCCAACACATTTCACAATCACGCTAACAGTGCACATTAACAAAAAAGATCTAAAATGATCTTTTGAGTTTTTGTGTACGAGTCAATGGTTTTCAGAAAATAATAGAACCCCTTTAAGAAGGTAAGAACCCTTATTTAGAAGCCCCCTAATGAACCTATGAAGATTCTTTCTTTTACATAAACTAAATTGACAAATGTATTGGGACTTTTCCAGCCATATGTCGTTCTTCCCCAAACTGTTACCACAAAGTTGAAGGCACACGATTGTATAAAATGACTTTAAATGCATGAAACTTTTCTGTTCACTTGAACCACCCCTATGAATATTTAGTTTACATGGTTTGGAGTGGAAGATCTCGAGAGGCCTCTTATAGAGCTCTGACCTCAACCCGATTTAACACCTCTGGGATGAATTGGAACGCTGACTGCAGCCCAGGCCTCCTCACTCTACATCAGTACCTGACTTTACTAACACCCTTGTGATTGAAAGAGCACAAAACTCCTCTAACACACTCCAAAATCTAGTGATACATCATCCCAGAAAAATCTAGAGGAGAGGATATCGTAGCAGTAAATAGGGACTAATTATGGAATGGGATGTTCAAAAAAGAACACAAGAATCTTAAGTTCAGGTGTCCAAAAACGCTTGTTCATAGAGTGTATGTGGATAATGGCAGTAAAAAATATATACTGTTTATTATTTATACCTAGAACCACTTCCAAAAAAAGGTTCTTGAAAGGAGATGACTCCTCGTGATAATTCACACCGGTTATTGTGCTTGATCTCTTTTGGAGGATGTTTTCCTTGTGATTATACAGTACGTAGGTATTTATTATTAAAGCTGTTCCAGCAATTTGTTTTTGTATTTATAAGTTAAGTGTGCGCTCTGCTCCGAGCTGCTTGTTGTTGTCAGTGTGTAAATGTGCTCAGAGTGTGAGATCTTCCCTCTCAGATGAAATGTGAAGCACAAAGAGTTTTTAGGGAGCTGACACTAACTGACAGATTTGTACACAGAAAACTTTGGCTTTCGTACTGGACAAAGAGTTTCGTTTTCCTTGATTCCAGGAAGCTGTGAAAGATAAATCTGCACAGTTTTCTTTTTTTTTTTTTTTTAAGGTCAACAGCCAGACAGTTTATTTGAGCAAAGGCCAATTCATACAGTGCAAATCTTATCGAGTGTCGTCACGACCTTATTTAAATTCCTTCTCGATCCTCTGCATTGGGGGCACGTCAGAGAAAATCTCATCTAGCATGATAGCGTAACACGCAGCTGTATAGCAAAGTGTACGCTATATGATTTTACCAACATCAACATAGAGAACCAAACGAAACACACACACAGATCTATATAGACAAGCTGAGTAATGAAAAAGGTAAAAAAGATTTGCACTGATGTTTTGTTTGGCAAACAGATCAGTGTTTTTAAGCAAATCTTTTAGGTAAACGAATCGTTCATATTCACGCACGTGTACTGACTCATATTTTGTAAAACGTGTGCCTGCATTGGTGTGAAATGGTTGTGTTGTTTGTAGCGGAATCTGTTGTACGAATGTGCAAAAATGACTGATAGCTATTTGTTTAAAAATCATTGGATTGTTGAAAACAACATTTGCATATATGCAAATGTATTCATTTTTAAACTGCATCCATATCATCCTTCGTGACCACAAAACTAACTTGCAAAAAGAGTCACTGCACTGAACATTGGTTTTTAGGTGCTTTACATCCTATATTTTGTGTTCATGCCCCCTTCAGGACAGTTTTGCACCACCGAAGATGAGAGTCAGGAAAAGACATGGATACAGGAAACTGAGGAGGTAATGAGCAACAAGTGAGTATGATTAGTAAACAGGAGATTGCTGGGCATGGCTGAGTTGGGGTGTGGCTGTGAGAGGGTGTGTGAGACTGAGATTTATGATGATATAAAGGTATCTCCGTGTCTACATTGTGTTCCCAGGCTAAACGGACGCTCGTGTTGGAACATGCCGAGGTGTGTACAGGATTAGGTGAGGGTGTGTTTTTGTGAACCAGCTTTACACCGCATTTCTAATTTCTTTTTGTACACGTGTACTTCAGAGCGGGATGAGAAACAGTGGTGAGCCAAAAGCGAGTGTCTGTTGTGTTTTGGAGTTTGAATAAACAATCCGGTTTCCCCCAGCTTTCTGTTTTGGTGCTGATGAATCGTCGATCTTATCTGAGCGCTCTGTAGATAAGAGGAAAACCACAAGCCTGACTAGAAAAGAAAAAAAAAAACAGACTGCAACATGAGATGGGATAAGAGAGGCGTTTACACTGACTCACTGAGTCAATGTGATCTATTCACTAGGTAGTGATCTACATCTAAAACCTGGAAGAGCGCTTAATTACTAAACTCAGAGATGATTAACCATATTCAATTACACTTTACATTTTCCCTTCACATGAACTAGAACTAGTTACAGCATGACAATGTAACTGTGCACAAAGTCAGTTACAATAAGATATGCTTTACATGGGTTGGAGTGAAAGATCTTGAGTGGTCTGCTATAGAGCTCTGACCTCCTCCCTCCTGAACACCTTTGGGATAAACTGAACGCTGACTGCACCCCAGGCCTCCTCACACTACATGCTATTGCTAACACCCTTGTGGCTGAATGAGCACAAATCTCCACAGGCACGCTCCAAAATCCAGTGGAACATCTTCTCGGAAGAGTGGAGGTTATTCTCCAGAAAATTGGGACTAAATGTAGAATGCAATGTTCAAAAAAATAAGCATATAAGAATCTTATGAGCAGGTGTCCACAAACTTTTGTACATATATAAAATTAGTCTTTTCTGTGTAATACAGTCTTCACCAAACTCTTAACTGCTTTGAATAATGATTCATTAACTCACAACTGATTAAGTTTTACTCTGAAAAAAAAAATAGTTTCTATGGTTACAGAAAAACAGTCCTGAGTCACGCCTGAATATACAAAATCAAGATTTGTGTAAATGCTTGTAATCCCGGTTTCCCCACTGTATTAACAGAGCTTAGGTTCCTCTAGTTTTAGGGTTTAGGTGTTCTTAGTGTGTGTATGTGTGTGTGTGTGTGTGTGTGTGTGTGTGTGAGAGTGTGTGTGTGTGTGTGTGTGAGAGAGAGAGAGAGAAAAAGTGTGAAAGTGTGAATGTGTTAGTGTTATCATTACTTCCTCCACTGGAAGTTCCTTGAGTTTGGGCAGTGAGCTGGACAGGATTCCCACCAGAAACGGAGTCGGGCAGCACACGATGTCCACCATGGCGGAGGGAAGAACAGGGATGAAGGTGTGCTGCCATGAGAACGGGTAAAGCAGAGCCACCACAGCATGAACACAACTGGACAGAACACTGTGGATAAAAACACACACACACACACACACACACACACACACACACACACACACACACACACACAAACGATTAAATCACCTAAATCTGAGCCTGACACACAAACATTCACACACTCACACAAACACACCCACACACACAGACACACCAATAATCCTGTAATAGACACCACTATGGAAAGCCCAGATATTCCAGTTCCTAGATCCTGGCTCTACAGAAGACTGTGGAATCTGTGATTAGAAGCAGGACAGAGTGATCAGACACTGAGGAAGTTTGGTTTAGACGCTGGCTGATGTTAGATGCGATACTTTACCAGCAATTCCATTTATCATCAGGAGTAAAAATATCTGCAGCATTGAGCACAAACACGAGCCAAACATATCTTCTGACAATTTTTTTTTAAGGCTGAGGAACGCACTTGGGTTCACATTTTTCTTGTTGAAGGTCACCAAGCCGGTTATCAAGAACACAGAGAAATGTGAAAAGAGAAAAATGTGTCTCACTGTGCTTTATCTAACACACACTAAGACGAGAGACAATAATGACATCTGGGACGTGAACGTAAACACAAATATTTCAGCAAGTTACAGAATAAAACATTTGCTTTTTTCCTGTTAAATGAAGCTGCTGAAGCTTGTGGCCAGAAAAGTGTACAACCAAAATTCTACCTCGTGATTGGTCAAACGTTTTCGGTTAATTTTCTCTAATCACGCCCGTTCTGATTGCCTTTGTTTCTATAGCAACAGCTCGTTTAATGGGACGTGTACAGACATTTATGTCATGTTTATGGAAGGAGTCTCCGGTGTCAGTTTTGTAACAATCAAAGCTGAAGCTGTAACTATTCTTTGAAAGTTTATTCAGGAGAGTTTACTCGTCTGTGCATTTTTTTCAAGAGAATAAAGAGAGACAGGTAAGGGGAAAGAGTGTTTATAGCTGCTTTAATGTAAGTGGGAACAGGAACCAACTGGTTTCTCCGATGTTCCACAACAAGTGAGATCTGTCCAAAGAAGTCTTTAAAAACGAATCCGGTCTGGCCTGATGTCAACAGTGAGCCGTGAGATCTTCCAGCTGGAAGTCACGCAGTGTGTTTAAATATTCCCAGGTTGTTGTTAACAGTGACTGACCCATTTCTCCATAATGACCATTTATTGCACGAATAAACCAGAACTAGTAACGTCTTCGTAGATCAGAGCAGAGCAGGAGAACGAATTTGGAATGTAAACAGCCTCTCTGATTATTAAAGCCCTCGACAGCTACGTTTTCACAGGCGAGCAGAGTGATTTATCTACTCACACTCCTGTTTACAGAGAGATTGTGTGTGTGAGAAAGAGACAAAATGCTTCTTTACCTCAAATTAGCTACGTCAGATTAGCCTTCGAACGTTCAATATCACAGCTCGTTAATCACGCTGGGTTGTGTCTAGCTTTCAGACCGAACGAGGGAGTGGAGAGTGAAGAGAGACATGTTTTAAAGATGTAGCCACGGGGCAAAACCAATAGAGTATCAGATGCTAGAATTTCACACCGTCACACCTATACCTCGAAACTGAAACATATGCATGCAAACCAGTGTGGGAACAGATTCAGGTGAGGTTTATTTTACTTGAAGGGAACGACAGACTGTCAGAAAGAGACGCTAATTAGTGAGAGAGACAGAGAGAGCGGGAAAGACAATTAACCATGTGGATTTGAGCCTAAGGAAAAGATTCTTTAGTATAAATATTATAATCTAATAATCAGCTGAATATCAGCAATTTTTTGTTTAGTTTCTGGCTATTTTTATTTTGTTTGTGTTTCATTTTATTTTTCCAGTAGCCAAAAACAAACAAACAAACAAACAATTAAATACAATTATAACAACTATCATTGTAGTTATTATTATTATTATTATTATTATTATTATTAATATTATAGGACTTTTCAAAAGATTTGTAACCATATAATTATTTCTTATTTCAATGTGTTTATACTCAATATTATCACATTTTTACATTTTTTTATTGCCATTTTTAATATATATTATTTGTCATAATATTAATGATAACAATAAGAACTATAATTATAATTGTAATTATTTTGCCTTGTTTTTCGGAAAAACATATTCTTGTTTATTTGCTATAAGAAGAAGAAATGTGAGAGCAAAAGGTTCTTCACTGTGTTTTATTTACTGACTGCCCACGTTTACAGTAATTATAACTTTTATATACTATACTAGAACGAATTAAAAGCCATTCTCACGTGTCATGTTTATTAAGCTATGTGGGGGCTCGAGCTCTTCAGCAGCTCTTCTGAGGACCACGTAGAGAATTTCTGAAAGTGTTTTCACAGAGTTAATGAGTTTATCAGATGTTTTGCTCCGAGCTAAAAAAGTCTGTGAGTTCAGCTGGATCTTGTAGGATTCATTTATCATGTGTTTTCACATGCTCTACCACGCTGCACTGCGCCACGGGACATAAAACATCCGCATGAGTACGGTTTAAAACGCAAAAAAAAATGTCTGCGCTTGTGTGGAACTGTTTGACTGTTAACTTCCCAGAAGTGCACCTTCTGCTCAAAGTAACAGGAACAACAACAACTAAAAAAACCAATTCTAATAATAAAAGTACAACCCAGGCAAGCATCTACCCCCACGTTCTGCCCCTAATGATGAACCAGAGCCAGAGAAAACCATTTCCACCACGCAGGAAGATCAAAACCAGCCCTCCTGGTTAACCCTTTCCTGCCACCTTGTGCCTTTTTTTCTAAAGAAAGAGAGACATAAGGAGAAAAGCTGGAGCAGTTCATTCAACAAAATCCAGTTCAATAATAAAATCCATATGAGGCATAGGATTTGCTGTTCGGGAGCGAGTTTTATTTCCTGTCTAACAGCTCACACACTCACTGCGTGCTTGTGATCTTCAGAACGTAGTTAAGGGAGAACTCCACAGACCTGTTCATATACTATGTGGAGGAGTCTGATGTACAAAGGCACATATACAAACAGTTCAAATAAAAACTAATGCCGTCAGTGTACTAAAATGATGTAGGTGGGGTTTTAAAGGTGAAGATTTTTTACTTTGCAGCAGTTTTTTCACATTAGCCCAAAACCCTTGTGTGTCCAGAAATCTCTTCCAATCAGTATCAGATATGTTCATAACATGGAAAGAGGTTCTCTGTGGGTTTTACGTTACAGAGCGCAAACATGCTGTATATCCAATGGCGAGGAATCCTGGGAGTAAGTTGAGTTGTTTATTCCCAGGAAATGCTCTGGTTATATATAAGTGATGTGGGAAAGAGAGGAATACAGTTCTATATACTGTGCATTCCTCAGACTAAAAACTGGACCTCATCCTACCTGTCCAGGTGCTTTCTCACTGTCACGAAATAATCTCAAGCCTTAATAAGAAATGCTTATTTCTTTTCAAAACCCAAAACTCTTCCTTGTAAAAACAACACCGAATAAGCTGTCCTGTCTTGAAACACACAAATGCACTGAGTATACATGCGTCTGAAGAAAGCAGATGATGTAATTCATAGAACTGTGATGATCCGGTGTCCACGTACTTTTGGCCGCCGGGCTAACGAGTTCATCTCGAATTAAACGCGATAATCGGCAAAGCGAGCTAACCGAACAAGATACACACGCATTTATGTAACAGAGCCCCGGGCAAACTCTTACTTCATTCCATGCTTTATTTTTCTTTTCTTTCTTCGTAACACCTTTGTACATGTTTGATGATAACGGGAGGAGTAAACGAGAGGAAACCAGGAAATCATTTTTTCTTTCTGTTTTTTTTTTTTTTTCTCGTTATAATAAATGCAAGATTCAAATGTGATGTGTTTAAATTACATTATTATTAATTAAATTAATAAAATTAAATATTATTTATCCTGTTTATCTTCCTGAATCTCGCAATTTATTATTTTATGTTGCGTTTGAGTCCACAATTACAAAATGAAATGATCTTAATTATTTTTGAATTAGAGCAAACAATTTCATAAGACAAGAACCCACACACACACACACACACACACACACACATCCACGCATATATACACACATACAGGAAGTACATTCTTTTCCCTCACAGACACCGCCTTTCCCAGGTCCCCCCATCGTTGCTGTTTATTGAAACGAGTCACTGATTTGTAGAGATTAGACTTTCACAAATAACTCACTCCCTAATTTCTGTTACTGAGACCATTTTGGAAAAAGAGGAAGGAGTAAGAGGAAGGCCAGAGACCCCCAGGGGGTAAAACCCCTGACCTGACCCACTTCTACATCCAGATCATCATGATGCTACAGCGGGTGTGGTACTGTGATGTGTCCTGTAATTACTTTCACAGTGCCCTGAAAACAACAAATACTTTTACTCAAACTACACAGACAGCAGGATTAGTCCAGTGTCTCACTCAGACAGTGAGGGAGCGACTAAGGTTGAATATTTACTCCTCAGCTCAGCCAGACTGTAGTGGAATTAGGATCACAGTGCATTATGGAAGTTCTCTCCCTGCTGCAGTGCATCATGTAGACACTTCACATTGCATTGTGGGATTTCACATATGCACTAAACGTTTTGCTAAAAGATAACAAACAACATTTTTTTTGTGAAAATCCAAAATGTTGTAAATCTATGGTGGCTGATGTGGTGCAGTGGCTGAGCTGCATTGCAAGGTTTAGTGCTCATTTTCAGCATTTTCAGCTGTCTTTAAATCTTTCCTTTTTATTGCGTTTTGTGGGCGGGGCTAATGTACATGTGTGATGAACATGCTTGGTCGTTTAGGGTCGTTTTGTTCAGATCAGACAGAAGATTTTTTGACACAACGCAAGTTAACTCGACTGGGTAACTAGTGTGATACACAGATTCGTGTTCAGTGTTATTGTGGGATTTAATTGATAGGGCTTGTATTTTGTGTGCGCATTTTATTGCGAATTGTGTTCTGCGAATAAATGCGCTCAAGTTTAACATACAGGAGACAAAGTAGGAGACCTGTTTTTGTGGTTACATGCATCTCACAAGATAATCCTCCACACTGCAGTTATCTTCTTGCTATCTGCTGCACCATTCCCACAGAGTTCGATTTCTTTTGAGATTTTTAAATATTGACGTTGTGAGTTAGAAGCTGCTCTTCTCTCTCTCTCTGTGTGTGTGTGTAACGAAAGCATGGAAAAATGTCCGCATATCAGTGAAGTGACAACATCTGCTCCAAGCTCACAGACACCCACAGTTCGGGGTGTTTCCAGCGTTATATGACCATGTTTAGTGTGAAGTGACCGTCAGGAAAAACGCAGGCTGTTCTGCAGAATATCGTCAAATGACACAAACTTATCAACCATTCTGCATTAAGGTGATCAAGGTCACTTCAAAGATGTCTCACCTGAGTTTATCGGCTACGAAAATGACTCGGCGCTCCAGCAGCAGCGAGGCGAACACACACACCACCTGTCTCACACTCAGACAGCTAAAGAGGCTTTCGAAATCCACATGCTCCAACCTCGAGTCCATCGGCCTCCTCAACTCCATAACCTGAGAAAAAGTTTCATTTTTATAACACGTAAAAAGCACGAAATCGGAAAAACATTCTTTATGAACAGGTTTACACCAGGGCACTCTATGAGCAGTTCTATGAGCATTAGAGGTAGCGTTACATGGACATAGAATAATTAAGACCTGTTTCAAAATACTTACAACCTAAAACAGCAAATGTAGAGTTTTTTTTTTACTTTTTAAGACTCCACGAAAACACTGTTATTTTAAGTAACAGCAGCTTGGACCGTAGTGCAGCTGCAAATCACAGATTTGTTTATAATCATTCCTACAGCAACAGCTCATTTGCAAAGATGTGTGTAATCATCGTTATCATTCATTGCATCTTAAAATACAAAGGAACATGCATGACAAAGCCACGCTTTTTTTTTTTTTTTTTTTTACATCAATTTGGGTTCATGCATTAAAATCACTCGTGCATTAGATTCCTTTTCCCAGAGAACCAGACATTGTTAGTTCCTTATTCATAATAATAACCATTCCATGTTTATATTACAGTAATATGTATGTATATGAATATAGGATGTAAAAATCAGACCTCGTTGCCTGCACCAGGCAGGAAGGTTTTGACTTTGATGGTTTTTCCGGGGGCAGGAAACGGCGATTCCATCAGACTCCGCATGAAGGGGTAGACCAGAGCAGCTGAGATCCCTCTTCTCTTCTCTACTTCATCAAGGATCTGGGGGGAAAAAAATGCATCCATGCGGTTGAACATGTGCAAGGAATTGCATCCAGAGTGTGCATTCCAACATCAGGAATTGCATCCAACATCACATTTTATTGACTCTTTTTCTGTCATATGCCTATTTTACTCATCGCTTTAAATAAAACATCCTGATGAACTGTTCATACAGATAAGAAAATCTGGACTCTACCTATAATCCTAAAAAAAAAGCTTTGGGAATGCAGGAAGCGAGGTTAAGTGTGTTCATTACCATGACAACAAGTTAGTGTGAGAGTCCGGTCAGTGTGTTCAGCTTTTTAATAATGCAGTTTGTGTTTTAATGAGTTTTAAATAATTCTGTCTCGGCAAAACAGCATCTGGGTGTGATTATTAAAAACACAGCATGAAGAGGGGGTTCGTGATCGTACTGGCTCAGGGCTCTATATTTCCCTGAAATTCAGGAATAACAATGTGATGGTTCTTGAAAATAACTAAAACACCATTAGTCATATTCTAATACATCTGATATGTAAAGTCAGTGTATATAAAGGAATAACAATGCTTTAATGTTTCTTCGTTGTTCCACCTTCTCTCCTGCATCTTCCTCGGAATGTTAGTTTTATTGCCTAAAAACCTCATAATTCATTTACACAGATTAAAGTGGATTAACAGGTAGAAATTGGGAATTATTGTGATTATTAATGGTTTATTCAGCGGTTATAAAATAGTTATTAAAGATTATTAGCAGATTATTAGGAAAACAATACCAGAATATCAGTATATCAATACTGTGTTATTAGTGGATTCTTCTTCTTCTTTCGGCTGCTCCCGTTAGGGGTTTGCCACAGCGGATCATCCGTCTCCATACCACCCTGTCCTCTGCATCTGCCTCTTTCAAACCAACTACCTGCATGTCTTCCCTCACCACATCCATATACCTCCTCCTTGGTCTTCCTCTTTTCCTCCTTATTGCCAGCTCAATCTTTAGCATTCTCCTACTGATACTGTGTTATTAGTGGTTTAATATTCTATTTTTACTGGATAAGTTTTAGATTATTGGTGGATTAACAGCAGATTATAAATAGATTATTAGCAGATTATCAGACTGCACATAATCCCATGATATTAAGTATATAAACGTATACACAGAAAATGTATCAACAAGGTACAAACATTTCTGTCACTTGTGTTTCTCATGGGCAACAACGATGATATCTGAATTTGACCTAGAATGCAGACAGAGTTACTGCCAGAGAAATGAGGCCTGGACCCATAGGAGTTCAGATGAAGGAGTGTCTGGGTGAGAAAGGAGCAGTTCTGAGTAGATCAAGAGCAAGTTTGAGCTCACCTTAGAGAACAGGTCAAAACACCCCAACCTGCTGATGACACAATACACCTCCGGAAGACGCTGGCCTTTCCCGCTCGGCTGCATGGAGATGAAAATCAAACACACAAATCAGCCAAGAGCGTAACAATACAAACACGCGTTCACTATCATTTCCACACTTATGGGGAATAATTGTTTATTTTAATGCTTTTTTTTATTTTCCTCTTCTTATAAAGGAAATCTGGGCATGATTGAGAAGTGGGCAAATGTTTTAAACGCCACCTACTTCACAATAACAAAAAAAAAATTCCTTAATAAATCACTGAGTGTAAACACGCTTGACACTTACGTGTTTGTTCCTGTCCTGAATTACAAGTGTATTAGATTTTCATAATGTTCATAGCTGTTAATCTTTGGACATAAATGCATGTCATGATTTTTTTTACCATTCAAAAGAAATTTCTAAGTATTTTGTAAAATTCTTTTCTCTTGAGAGTCACAGTGCAATAAACAATATTTATTACAAAATCTAAAGATTAGACGAACTGTTTTTTTATGAAGTATTCAAATTGATGCATAAACTTATTTGCCACTGCTTCTACTTAGACGCCTTTAGAGAAATCTTGTTTAAACGTTCCTACTGGTTAAATACGATTCAAAGGTGTGACACTGGAAGAAATCAGGTATTTATCCAGGAATGTCCTCTATTCTAAACAACAGGTGCATTCCCACAGTCCTTTACACGACTCAGTGCGTAATCACAACCCAGTCTTTCACCAAACACTGTGAGGTGGGTAAAAAAGAAAAGAAAAGAATTGTCTCTAAACACACACACACAGAATTCTCTGTTCCAAATGTCCATATTAGGCATGCATTTCTGCATTTCTCCCCTGCTGGCTTTTCAGAAATGGATAGTTAACTGGAGAACAACCCCCCAAACAACAAACCCCCCACCCCCACTAGTGCCAGCTCCTGGACTTCCTCCTAGCGTCAAAAAAACATGTAACACCAAAACAAAAACAGAAAACATCAAGCGATCCACATGCTACACAGAGCCAAAGAGACAGCGCTTTCATTTCATTTATTATCCAAACGCTGACCTGATCGCTTCCCAGACAAACAAGTGAGACTGATTTATCTAATTAAATACCTTTTCATGCTTAAAACTAAATGACGCACACATTACTAAAGAGCCATGTGGGAAATAAAACACTTGGGAATGTGCTGTGTTAGGAAAATAATTCACAACAGGGTGCTGTTAATCTTAGCCCAGTGTTTTATTCCTCTTACATCACATTCGTTTACTTCTTACCAGTGTACACTGACACCATTTTCAACTCTCTCTCTCTCTCTCTCTCTCTCTCTTTTCTCTTGATGAAATGTCATTAAACGGGGAGCAGGCGTGTTTTTACGAGCAGTCGCTCCCGTTTAAACATAAATAAAAAGATAAAGGAGTGAGATACAGAGAGAGCTCGTATTGAAGTGGGTGAGCAAACCTCATTTAAACTCCATTCATGGGCTCACCCTGTAATTATGATGCCTGTGGACGCTAAACACGCACACACACACACACACACACACACACACACACACACACACACACACACACACACAAACTCATACATATATCTTTAGAAGCATAAGAAATGCAAACTTTGCAGATGCTTGCAGACAAACAGAGAACTGAAAGAGAAAAGAACCCGGGTGAAAGAGGGGGCGGAGCTTACCAGGAGCCGCCGGCAGTATCCGAAACGCCGACTTCCGTCTTCTCCGGTCAGCATGAAAGAGAAGGTCTCACTGCAAAACACACAAACAGGCTTTTATTCAACACTGAACATGGAACATCTAAATATCCAAAAATATTACTTAAAAATGATTTAGACGTTTAGCCCCTATTTAAAATGCAAGACGTTATAAATATGCATGAATATGCAAATGAACCAACACTTCCATCATCTCCTTCTTCCAACCTTATACATGTAAATCAAACAACTGGTCATGTGCTCCAAAGCTTTAGGAGGCCAAGAGAGCATGACGGTGTGGATAAGAAGAGTAGCCTCTCGCTCTCCCTGTCAGTCTCAGCGATTCTGGACACTTGTGGCCGTGTCTAAGCGTTTGTATTCAGCAGAGACTCGATAGTGTTTTTCTGTGATACCCTGTGGTGCATCATGAGCTGCTGTTGGCTGATTGTTTAGTTGGACTGGTTAAATCTTTGAACAATGTTTGTCAAAGTTTAGTTGTGAGAGAATAGGTAAAAAATGGGCCAGATGAAGCAACATATGCTAGGCTTGTTATTTAGAAGGCAGGTTTTACAGCTAAAAGTTGCAAATAATCCTTAAAAAATGGGTATGCCTGTGGTAAAAAAGCCAAAACATGTTTTATCTAATGACAATAAGTTTAAACATAGCCTTGCCCCCTGAATCGGTTTTAGAAATCAGAAATACTAAGAGTTTCTATTAGAAACGATACCCGAAGCATCCTTTTTTTCTACATGAAAGGCTAAATAGTTACTGAATTACGCAGAATCTGTGGGTATTAGTGAGCGGACATGTAAATACCTGCTGTACTCGGACACAGGACTCCAATCCTTAGCGTCAGGGAAACAGAATTGTGGAATAGCTTTGAGACGCTGCTCGGCTTCTCGCATCTGTTTGGTCAGCCTCTCGAGCTAAAAAATAATGATGAAAGGTCACACACTTTTACATAGAACAAAAATACTAAATTATATATATGAGTGAGTATGCAAATCAAACATCGCCGAATGTGTCACTGTGTAAAATATGCTTAGCACGATCATTGCCTTCTATAAAGTTCGCCCCAACAACCCTCCTTCGCCCCGTCCCCAGCGCCCCATTGTTCCAAATCAAGATGATGACATGATCAGGATCGACCCTCAGGCCCACATCCAACATATTTCCAGTTTCTCAAGGGGGGACGGTCACCAGGCCACATCTGGGATATTTATAGAAGTATTTTGGCATATATCGAGGATACAGTCTACTGGCAACATGATTTAGTGTTATTACTAGCGTATACAGCGTCCTGGCTGTAATGCCATGTTTTAACCTCTTGGTATTTTTGCTATATCTCATTGTGGAGAATCATTTAAAATATAAACTGACTATTTGTTACTATAGTGCTGTTATTTCATAACATGTAACATCCTTAATTCAGGTTCGTCCCCTTCTCACACTGTACCTTAGGGAACTGGTAGGAGACTTCCGGTGTGTATGAGTTCTTCGTAGGCTTCTTCTTCAGAGAGACCACGACAAAGTACTCAAACAGCTCCCGTTCCTGCCACTCGATGAGTTCTAGCTCCAGTGTGCGGTAACTCGGGGCGCGGCGGAGTATCGACTGCAGCTTCAGGAGCCTCTTGGTGTGAGCTAAAACATGCATATACGCTATTTCCTTTAAAGTATGTATGCCTTCTGTACTTCTATACTTAAACAGTAACAGTTGAAAGTTAGAAGATAATCTGGTGATGAAGTAGTACAACATAAAACTATTGATTGCAAAATAACAGTACCAGAATAAACAAATAAACAGTCCTGCAACCCTGTGTAAACACACGAGCAAAGTTCCTGGTAATCAGAGTCGGCTTATGTGGCTGCTTAAATGGACTTAAATCTGAGTGCCTAGACCACAGCCTTTAAACACAAACTCTCACCTTTAACCCCAAAAGGGGATAGAAAATTAACCCTAAATGAGAAATAGAAAGTAAAAATAAAAGACTAATATAAAGACATGTAGAGAATAGGTGTTGAAATAAATGTCATATATCTTGAGCACATCACTGCATGAATAATCCTAGTTATAATCATCACATTAATCAAATTGTACACAATGGCTTCCTCACTCATTATTCAGCAGCGCACAGAATAGCACTTTTGCATCAATGCACAAAAAAAAAAAACCATTGCGTCTTTTATTCCACATCAAAATGAGGTAAAGGAATGAGTGTGCAGGATGTAGGAGATATGATCACACTCTTATTTTGCCAATTGGAATTGATTTTGTTCATTTCAGCAACGTGCTGAAGTCTCACCTTTGAACCTGTCGTCAGAGTCGCTTTCACTCTCGCTGTTATCATCTGCAAACAAACGGAACAAATACAGACTTTCCCTCACATCAACGATCAGCTTGGAAAAGCGATGCGATATAAAGCATGTACATATGCATGTGTGTATGCCGTGAATAATAAAAAAGGCTACCTCGCAGAGACGCCGTCTCTATGTTGGAGAGCGAGAGCTTCTTTAGTCTCTTCTTCCCTCTTTTTGCACAATAGATGGAATTTATTCTCTGCACCACCTAAACAGGAAGAACGGTGGAGAAAACAGCAGAATTAAATTACACTTATATTGAGTATTGAACGCAACTTTTTAAGAAACAAACAACAATGTAGAATGAGAAAATATTTTTTCTTAGGTTTATGAATGCGTTGCCCGACATTTACTTCTATTAGCTACTCAGAATTGGATAAACATCTCCTGGAAAATCTTACTTGATGAATAAACTGCATAAAGAACAACTTTTACAGATTTATCTGCTCCCTGCAGGTTTCCACCCAACATACACTGGCCAATGAAGGTAAAACACATTTAAGCAAACCCAAGAACCCCAACATCCCCTGGAGAGGTTTGTTCCAGAATGTAAATTTGGGGCATATGGTTGCAACCTAAGTTCATTAGTTCTCACATTTATAGTGTTTTTTTTTTTCCTCTCTTACTACATTTGTGTTTGTTTGTTCAGAACTTACATTTAATACTTTAGGTATTGCTGTACAAATGTAATTCCCCAAAGCAAAAACACTTCCAGGAACGCTCCGTATAATCCTCATGACAGAGTATGGGATAAATCTTGGATTCAAAGCTCACAGCATGTGGTTACGTGTTGAGTCATTTTCCCGCTGCTCTCATGCCACTGCTCGTAACTCAAAAATCATTCTAGTTACTGCTGAGGAATTCCTCAAAAAAAAAAAAAAGAAAAGAAAAAACATTCGGGGGACAGAGCATTGCTCCAAAAGCTAGTCAAGAAAAGCTTTTAAACACTGGACAAAAAAACATGGTTTACCATGTATTCTTCCATTAACTGAAAACAATCTCAACACAAACTACACTTCATTTATTTCTCATTTCCATGGAATTTACTTTCTTTTTATTTATAACAGAATGGCTTTTGATTTTGATTTAATCAAATGCACATTGTGCTCATTACAGCTGCCTGTCCAGGGCCAAAATCCAGGAAGAGAAAATAACAGAGAAAAAGTGAGTTGGAAAAAAAATTGCTAAAGATACAAAAAAAAAAGAGGACAAAAACACATTTTTGTCAAAGATTCTGAAAGTGGAACAGCATTTTAGCTCCACTGAGTATTTAGGTATTTAAAAATAAAAACCTGTTGAACCGTCTCATATAAATCATATGTTTGGGAAACGTTTATGTAACATTTATGGATCATTCATTTCGGACGTTTTCAGGGCAGAGGAGTTTCTCGGTAACATGTTAGGAGTAACAAGTAACAAGCTGCGATTGTTTTTTTGTTTGTTTTGTCTTATCAACAATGAAAATAAACAGAGGCTGGAAAGGGAACACATTGTAATAGTATTGTTGAATTGGTTTGTTAATGGGTTTGCTCCAGCCTACCTTGGGGACTCGCCTCTGTCTGCGGGAGGTCAGAGTGTCACTGGCGCTGCTCAGCCCGTCGTCCAGGAGGCCGCAGGAGGGAGACGATAACTGGGGCATCAGTAACATGTCATCATGACTGTGTCTTTTAGAGAAACGAGACAAGCGGTGGCTCTTCCTGTCAGCTTGGCCCAGGAGCCGCAGTGACTGACTGCTTGGTTTGGATGGCAGCTGAAGAAAAAGAGAGAAAAGGATTGAATGCCTGTGATTACGTTAGATTAGTGGTCCCCAACCTTTTTTGCACCACGGACTGGATTAATGTCAGTTATAAATACAACAAATTAAGATGATACGACCGGCATAAGAACTGATAATTTCTAAATATAATAATAATAATCCTGAATCCACTGTGTTGTTGTTTGTTTATTTTGCTGGCTTGGGGGTTTGAATTTAGAGGTAAGATATTATGTGTTACCGGCCGGAGCAGCCTCTTTAAGAAGGTAGCGGATGGAGGTAAGACATGTGACCGAGGCATCTTGACATGCATCAAGAGTGAGTCATAGACAGATGTGGAGGAAAGAATCCGGTCATTTTCCAAAATAAAACATAGTTTAGAATCAGATAATAAATAAAACGGAAATAATGTAAGTTATGTAGTATTTTTGTGCGGCCCGGTACCAATTGACCCACAGACCGGGGGTTGGGGACCACTGCACTAAATGATACCACTTATTAACCATTTAGATGGACTACAATTAATACAAACAGTTTTGATCTCAAGTCTCAATCAGTGAACAGTTGATAACAGAATGAGATTCAGAACCATGTCTAACTCAAGCACACATATTTGTTATCAATAAACTCCACCCCCCCCCTGTCAGTAACCCTTATGTAGCTCCTAATTAAGGCTTAAATCTTTAGCTCTGAGTACTCATGTGTGTGATTTCAGTATTAAATCTTCAACGTTGACCCACTGGGAACAACTCTGTAATAAACTCAGTGGAAAGATAAATCCTTTGACATTCCGCTGGTGAGATGGAATTACCTGGGGAGGTGTAGTGCACTTCCTGTCTTGGGAGGTCCACGTCCTGTTAAGTGAGTCATTAGACCTCTCGGGTAACAGGCGAGACTTGCGGGCCAGACCTCTCACCCTCAGGTCCACATCCTCATACGGATTCTCTTTCATTGTCTCTGAGCACAGACAAGACAGAGAGAGAGGGAGGGAGCGCGAGAGAGAGAGAGAGAGAAATCAAGACTCTGGTATAATTCAAACATTAAGTGCAGTCTAATAAGCAATGAAAGTTAACACGACTAAGTTGGAGAGAAAGAGAGAGAGATTTAGAAGGAGTGGGCAGAAAGGCAAAAAGGAGTGTTTAGGGAGAGAAAGGAAAGAATTGGGCACCGAATGAGCACTTTGAGTCCCAGACGAGTCCCAGAGTGTCTCTGAAATGCTGTTTACATTGGACGCTGACTCATAGACTCAACACCAGAATAAGATAAGAGAAGAGAAGACACACACAAAACCCTGCAGTAAAGTGGAATCCTAGAATAACACAAGCAACACAGCACATAACAGAAGCCACAATATAATATATAATCGATTTGAATATTATAGCACAGATTATCCGCAACTACATTTCACAAAACGATGGTGATTGTACAGGAAGCGCTTAATAAAAATCCCTTACAGCTAAATCTGCAGCTCTACAATTAAATCCACGTCTAAAATCAGAAAATGACCAGCTGGGAAACAAGAGTGAGATTATTTTTGACATACGATCTACACGCCAGCCGTGCTTAGCCTGGCCTGGAAACAATATGGAAAAGTTCAGCAAAATAAAAACAGATCACATGACACGTGGTCTGAACCCGGTCGCTAGAAAAACACTGGCTTGCTCTAAATATAAATGTAAATAGCTTTAGAAAGGCAAGCAATCTGAAACCAGAATACACAATCTTATGGGTCCTGAACAGTATGGGTCCTGAGTCCTATCGTTCTTAATCTGTATTGATCCAATATGTGTCGTATCGCTCCCAATCCGTATCATTCCTGGGTCGTATTGCTCCGGGTTGTAACACTCCTGAATCGTAACGCTCTTGAAAGAAGACACACACTGATTTTACGCTGGGGGAAACGACAAGCTGGGCTGAGTTACGAGGTTCACAAAAAAGAAGGTTACCAAACACACACATTGTATACACATACAAACACAAACACAGCAGCGTGAAGAATTACGGAACACGTTGTGTGACGCTATTTAGTGCCACTGTGACGCTTGTCTAAAATCCACCAATAGGAGGTCTGAGAACTCAAGAGACAGTTACAGATATTATAGCAGTGACGGAGAATCGCGCTGATATCCAAATGTCATGCTGATTGATTTTGTAAAGGGTGTCATACACAGTCGTATCATTAAATCGCAGATCTAATTTGAGACATCTGATGCGATTTTTGTAAAGTTTCGTAAATTAACGACAATAGAAATGTGGGAGGTTTTGATTTTCGTGCGTATCTCAGTGAACACGCTAAGATTGGAGAAATGTAACATTGCAGCTAAATGTTCATCCCACTACAGGAGCGTTTTTGACAAATCCATCATCACCACGCTAATGCGCTCAGCACGAGGGGCCTGAGGCAGCGCGGAAAATAGGGCGATGATTTTACCAGCATAACAAGAGTAGTGAAACCAGGAAACGTACTGACTGAGAACGCGCTAATGATTTGTTTGGAGGAAAATAACTATATATAGGTTACCAAAGGTTCAAAAGTTTAAATATCTGTAAGATTTAGAAAACAATTATTTTGATGGGCATATATAATTTGTATACATATATATATGTATATACAGCCAATCAAAATAATTGTGTGCCTTGACCTATTATCAGAGAAAAATCCTCCATTTAGCTCAGTAAGGTCTCTATAACTCTGTATGGATCTGTAACTGTATGTTACACAACAGGAAACACAAGGAATGAACTTTAGATCAGTGTAAAACTGTCCTTTGGTCTGATGAGTCCATATTTATGATATCTGGTTCTAATTGCTGTGTCTTTGTTAGACGTTCAAAGGGAGGAGCCATGATGGTGTGAAGGTGCTTTGCTGGTGACACTGTTGGTGATGGTGGCACACTTAAACAGCATGGCCTCCACAGCATTTTACGACGAGATGCTATCTTGCCAGGTTTGCACAATTTGTTTGCCAACAGGACAATGACCCCAAACACACCTTTAGGTTATGTAAGAGCTATTTGTCCAAAAAAGGAGAGTGATGGAGTGCTGCACCAGATGACCTGGCATCCACAGTCACCTGATCTAAATCCAATTGAAATGGTCTGAAAGTGAAGGAAAAGCAGCCAACAAGCACTCAACATTTTTAGGAACTCCTTCAAGATTGTTGGAAAACCATTCCAGGTGACTGCCTCATGAATCTGATGTAAGAATGCTGCCATCAAAGTTAAATTTAACTACTTTGGACAGTATTCTGGGATGGAACATAGTTCCATACGCGTTTTTTCATAGATGTCTCTCTTCATATTCTACTTCAAAGTATAAAATATACATTTTATCTATATTTCGAATGTATTACAGTTATCAATCGTATTTATTAATTGGTACCCTTTCCATTTTAAACTACATGCACATTCCACATGAAAGTAACAAAAAAAACCCCAAAGAAATTTGTTACCATGTTCTAATGATTAAAACAGAAACAGTATAAAAAATACTGATGAGAGTTTTATGATATTTTATCAAACAGTCGTGATTCTAAGCTCAGTGTTCTTGGAGTGAAGTCACACAGAGTCTGTATATTCCTCTGGAAATAATCAGCGAAAAAAAAAAAAAAAAAACGCAACCTCAATGTCAACCGAGGTGTTCAGCAGAACAATGGGTTCTTTGTTGAGGCTCCACAGAGTCTCAGTCACACGGCCTCAATCTATCGGTCACCGTCTCTGAAAGCTGAAACAACCCCGGCACAATGGGAGCTCCGTGCCAATGATCTAACGCGATTGTACAAATGAAAAAGCCTGGAAGTTCAGTATCGAAGAAATGACAAAAAGAAGCAAACTTTTGTCTGTCTGTCAACTCGTCATTTTTCCGAGTATTTGCTCTTCCAGACATCTTTATAGCGTCTGGTGCCAGTACCCCGTCAGCATTAGCGGAGTTTTACGACGTAGCCACGAGGCAACAACCACGAGCTATGTGTCTGTGAGAAGCCCCTCAGGGTCCGTTAGAATGCTAGAGCAGCTACAGGTCATTTCCTGGCGAAAAGGAATGCGGCGTATAAACTCCACCGAGCAGCAGGTCACTCCGGACATCGCCGACTACGCAGTCAACGTGTACTGAATTCTGATCACACGTTCCCTCGGTGTTAAACATGTCACTCAGAGCACACTGAGATTTCCCCTAATATTCAACATTATCAGTAGACAACCTGTAAAAAAAATCTGCATGGTGCTAATTATTTATTAAAAAAATGACATTCTGTTATACTATTTACTTTAAAGCTACTATCAAGGTTCTGGAAAAAAATGATGCATGTTACAGCGGTTACAAAGTGCTGACACTAGAGGCTCCTTCCATACACCCCTTATGAAAACCTTCATCGCATCATTCATTAATGAAACGTTTTTATGTGGCATTATGTAGAGCAAGAACTCTCAGGTCTTCTGACCAATCAGAATCCAGAATTCAGCAGCTCTTTGGAATAAAGCCGTGGAAAGGAATGTCATGGGAATCAATGCTCATCCAAGAGTCTGCTGAAAGTAATGTTCAGGTCCATTTTATTAAAAACATCCCACAGGCACTGCAGCTATTCCAATCTGCCAAGTTGAGACGTTTTTTTCCCATAAGAGACTTCACACGGGATTACATAATCCATCTGTTATTGCTGTCTTCCGTATCTAAATAATCGGGAAATATCTGTATGCCTTCAAAATCATAACATCGGTGGGAATTGAATTCTGATGCCAGCATTTTTTTTTTTCTGAATGAAGCAACGCCTGCCTATCAGCTCTAACCTCACCATAATGACTACGAGTTCATCCTTCCAGAAAAACTGACTGTTTAAGGCTTCAAAATCATAAACAAATGCACCGTTAACAATAACGATTAATAAGAGAACAGATAAGTGCTGAAGATTAATTTTTTTATTCCTAGTAACAATGAGCACACTGAGAAAGTCCCAGCTCTCTGAGTTTGTGTACATTTGGCCATTGCTCAACGTTTGTTCCTGCCTGTCATTGGCCGGCTCCCACTACTGTGTTCACCTGTTTGGTGTTAAGGAATTGATAAGTCGGGGTATTCCCGTAGCTTATGTGTAGTGTTTATGCGTGTTTTTGAAAAGAATGTCATCTGAAGTTGGCAAGAATCTTTAACGATGCTATCAGACTGCACAGCAACTGCACAACAGCATCGTCTTATTTGTTTTGACTTAAACTAAGAGTCGAAACGAGACAAAAAAGAGTTTTTCTTTTTTTTTAAACCTGTTTTTGAAAAGCTCAAAAATGCTGTCTCAGTGTGAACGAAGGAGGAAAGAAAAATCAAGAGAAAGAAGCGTTTTTAGACTGATTCAAATGATCATGGATGTTAGAAGTGAAGCTTCTTTAGAAGCTCGAATTGGTAGACATGGTCTCGTCTTTACTCTGTTTCACTGTAATAAAAAAAAATAAAAAATAAAAACTTGGATACACACTATAGGTACAAACGTATTGGGATACCTGACTTTTCCAGCCATATGTGGTTCTTCCCCAAAATGTTACCTCAAAGTTGGAGGCACACAATTGTACAGGATTTCTTCACATGTAGTGGCATTACATTTTCCCAGAGGTTAAAATAACAACAGAATGTAAACTTTTTGAGTACTGTGGTGTTCAAAAACAATGGTCAGGAGTCCAAAAACCTGTGAACTGGAGTTAGTTGAAGGTTGTGTGTTTGTGAACTCACCTGTAATGTCCTCGTAAGCGTTTTCCTCTGGAGTGCTCTTAGAGCTGGGGCAGCTGTGATTCTCTGTGGACGCGGTGCCATTTTCTGTGGGTGAAGAGGGGTAAGAGGAGGGCAGGCTCACCGCGTCTTCAGACTCACACGACTCTCTGAAAAGACAAAAAGTAAAAGTCACGCAAGTCTGTTTAGTTAGTTGTCCAGTTGTTCTGGCTCCCTGAAGTCCTCAAATTAGACCCAGACCACCTGAGCAGATGAAAGCTTCTTTCACATGATGGCCAAATCCCTCAATGACTCCAGGATACGGAGCCAATTAAAATCAGAAGCAGACAGAAAGCCTTGGACGCTGTGTTCAGAATGAATAATAGTTCTGAAATGCAGGACGACGAGGTCCTGTTTATTCACTATAAGCCAAACGCAATAAGATGATTCTTATGTCGGTAACTCACACCAAACATGACATCAAAGTGTCAGCATATTAAAACAACAACAACAACAACAACAACTCTGAAGGTCTACAGCTTGTAAACAATTGACTCTGATGCAGCCACAGGAATTCCAAGCACACAAATCCTCCGAACCCACGCAGCATGAGAACCTGGCTCGTCTCCACGCTCAGAGAACCGGTTTAAACAATCTTCACTCCAGAGCTTGTTCAAACAACCGTGAGGAACCAGAGCTGTAAACAAAATGCTAATGCTCCTTGAAGCCGCAAGGGCTTCTGACCCGCACTGCATTACATCAGGGCAATAAGACGAGATGAAGTCACAGATCACAGATAACAGAAAGCACTTCTCGGAAATTTAGACTACAGTAGAGAGTTTTCTGGATACGGTTCATTCAGTCGTATGCGACCCAAACTTAAATAATAAACAAATGTATTCGATATTTTTTTTTTACCGCAAAGTCCAAACATAACTTAAGTCCTTTCTTACAGGACATTTTCAGGCAATGAGAATAAAGCGCAGTTAAGTCCTGCCCCAAAAAATGAGCATCATGCTAAAATGGTGAAACGTTTACAACATTCATTCATAGCATCTCAGAAACCTGCTCCTGCCTCCTGCAGAGACTCTACAAGGAGCCGAGGGCTGTTAGCATGTGTATATATATATAAGGGTTGTATCGATTTCTTGAGTAACTCGAGTAATTAGAATACAAAAATTCATCGAGGCAAATTAATTTTTAAAGGTTAGACTGCACTGTACTGTAGCTCAGTTTCAGGATGTTACCGATCTTCTTATAGCCTCGGCCTTGTGAAGAGCAACGATTCTAATTCTCAGATCTTTAGAGAGTTCTTTGCCGTGAAGTGCCATGTTGAACAGCAGTTATCACTTGGGGTATACTCACTTATTTTTGCCAGATATTTACACATTAACGGCTGTATGTTGAATTATATACAAGATGCACAATAAATACTCTAAAATAAATCTTATATCTTATATAAAACATGTATATGGTTCATTTCTATAGTATTGTCCCTTTGAAGATATACTAAAATGGTTGCTGAAATGTGAGGGGTGTACTCACTTTTGTGAGATACACTATATATACCAAAATTGTGTGCAGACAAGTTGGTTATAATAGAAAGTCCATAAGTTTTCATAACTCATACCCACGTTACAGCATCGGCATCTTAATTCCTGAGAGGCGTTACAAATGAGCACACGTGGCATCTCTGAAACGAAGAGATTTTTCCGAATATTTTTGCACATACAGTAAAAAAGTTCTTACAACATGATTGTAGTTGAATCTGAGTTAGCATTAGTAAGGTTTCTGCTGATGTCATTACTATTTAGATTGTAGCCGTGCTGAAGGTATAACCCTTGACTGTAAAAAATGCAACAGCACAGCCCACTTCAGGAGACGTTTTCCCACGAGGAGCTCACACTGATATTTTTTTCCCAGCAGACTGAGAGACATTACAAAATCATCCTCAAGTCTCACAGGCACAGGATTCGTAAGTGGAATGCGATACTCCGGACAGCGTTAGTCAGAGATTAGAAAAGTGTATTGCGAAAAGCACATTGTGTTGTATTTTCCGGCTGGCGTACGATCTATTAATTGACAAATGTTACGGTGAAGCTGAAGGTCACATGCATCCTTACTGTCGGATTAGGTCTTACCTGTCAGGTGTTCTCTTAAACGAGCTCTCAGATGTGTTAACGGTGGGCGGAGTTATGTGAGTGTCAGAATTTGGATGTATTCCATTGCTAGGTGAAGAGTCTTTATGGCTCCGATTAGCATCGTACTCAAAAGTGCGCTTGGGTTTAGGTAGGGGGTTGACGGGTGGGCCGGGTGGGCCGGGTGCACAGGGGTGCTGTGAGCTCTCAGACATGAATGAGGCGATGCTAAACCTCTGTCTGATCTTTGAGAGTTTTTCAGAGCCGGGGTAAGTATCTGGCTCAGTAGCCACAGAACAGATGCTGCTTCGCTTGCTGTCACATGTGCTGTCCAGGTCCTCGTGACGCGATGAAATGGTGAAAGACTTCTGCCGTGACTTGTCCAAGCCGTAACAGTTGCTCAGGTACTTTGGCGGAGTGGACGGACTTTCTTTCAAAGCCTGCTCGATCTTCTGTATCCGGTTCAGAACAGCAGACGTCTCTTTACGAGGATAAAGAGCGCGGTGGAATGACTTCGGGCCTTCTCTTTTTTGGAACCTGCCGCTACATTCTCGGTCCGAAGCTCCGTCCTCTTCCTCGGTCTCCGGATAGGAACACTCGGAAAACGCCGCGCTCATCCTGCGCATGGACTTGAAGTCGAAGGCTTGTTCGTTACAAGGAGAGGACAAGAAGCTGGGGCAGCCTTCACTCCCACCACCAGGCCTCTTGTCTAAGCACAGACTCATCCTAGGAAGAGACACGTTCCGACATTCCCATTCCGTGATCTTCCTTCTGATTGTGGCAGACGAAGTCCCGGGACCGTTCCGGCTGAGCGACAGAGTGCGCTTGTGGCCGTATTTGGCAGAGGAGGAAGAGGCCGAGATTAAAGACAGTGTACTCTTGCTGAAAGTTCCGGGACAGGCTCCAGAAGGACTGTCTTTTAGTTGATTCCCCTTCTGCTCTTGATCTTCTCCACTGGACTGTTTGTAGATGCTGAGCTTCTTATCCAGACAGCCGATGCTCTTGGCCTTGGTGAGTCTACTCTTGGAGTCGGGGAAAAGCGTGGCTCCACTGCGCAGACTCGCCGTTTTCTGACTCCAGTTCCTATGAGACTGGAATTTTGTGTCAGCTTTGGCGTATCTGTTCTGCTGTCTGGCGTCTTCTGTCTCGCTAAACTCAGCGTGACACTGTTCCTTCACAGCAGAAAGAATAGGAGGTGGGGACGCAGACTGGCACCTGTAACAAGAAAACAAAGCGGAAAGCAGTCAGAAACTCTATCATGGCTATTAGCTTAGCTTTGTACGTCAGCACTGAAAAGACAAAATCTGTGCAGAGAAGAAATTTTTACTCTGGACAAAATAACAGTAAAGTGGAAACTCTAAAACCTGAACACACGTTTCAAATAATAAGCAGGATTTGCTTTTGTCAAACCATCAGCGGAAAGTACCACGGCAATCTGACACAATTTTGGCAAAGTCGTCTCCATCAACATCAACGTCTAGCCAAGACAAACACGCTCAATAAAATGCCTGCACAGGTTTTTCCGTATAATTAAAATAATTCGGGATAAATTTTATACCGACACTGAGAACTCAAAACATAAAGCACCTACCTTCACTCAGCAGTTTTGTGTCTCCGACGGATTACCTGAATCCTCATCATCACTCCTACTGTCAGTGCTCATGACGCACAAGCGCTACGACTCAGGACATCGATTGCCTCACGCCAGCTCTTTCAAATAAGGTGCAAACGCTTTGCTCATGAGATTCCAGGAACTGTGACTTTGCTCGAGCTGTGACTGAGTGAAACTGAAAAAGTCAGATCTGATATCCCGAACAGTGAGAGTGTGAGCTGGGAGGAGGCCAGGAGTATGATAATGCCTGCAGGTTGGGACAGATTGCTCAACACCTCAACATAGCCACCCTTACTCAGAAGGGAGGAGAGACGCTACAGCAGCTGAAACGCTGCAGGCCTTCAGGGGAACACAAACTCACCACATTTCCAATCCACTACACAGTGCACACTAGTTACATCCGCGTGTATATGAAAGATTTGCACTCTTATAACGCCTCGTTTTTTAATTTTTTTGTGTGAAAGTTCTTTCAAAATTCAAAAGCAGTCAAGTCAAATTAAGCCACACCCACAAAACATCACACAAGGCCAAGCTCAGAGAGAGAAAAAAGATTTCTAAATGGTAAAAGCGCGTTTCCTAAATCCTCCTTTATTTGTCACATATACATTACAGTAACATTCCTTGGATATACCAGCTGGATGGAAACCTGAGGACAAAGCGCAGGGTCAGCGATTATACAGCGCCCCTGGAGCACAGAGAATTGAGGGCCTTTCTCAAGGGCCCAACAGTGGCAGCTTGGTGATGCTGGGTCTTGAACCCCAGACCTTCCGGTAAGTAACCCAGAGCCGTAACCATTGAGCTACCTCTTCTCCACTTGCCCTCAAAAGGAGCCATTACTTTTATCCGTATTGAATGACTAGACGTATTTGCGTTCATTGAAGTGCTGTGCGCTGTGAAATCTTTAAAAAAATGCTTTTCCCAGGGTGTATTGTTTAGGCGTCATTTTTGCGTGTTGCTGTAATGGACATGAATCATTATGTGACGTTATTGGTTTGGAGAGCGTGTGTGTACATGGTTCGTTTCAGGGTGCACACACTAATGACAAATCACAGAAATATACAGCTGCATACAAAATATTACATACTGGGATTGAGCAAATCATTACCAAGGTGAACATGAAGGTAACAGAACAACTTTGGTTTCTGGATGTGTTCATTATTGAGAACTCAATAATGTGATGTTCTTGAGCAGCTTTGAGTCGCTCTGAGAAACACTCAGATCCAATGACTTCATAAACGGGGGAGGGGTTGGCGCAGTTATACATACGTCATGCAAACAAGTTCAGACACAAAAATAAGTCTGACTACACAGTGACCACATGCCAATTAGGAGAAAGATACTGAAAGAGTCTGCATATGCTTGAAAAAACGAATCACGTTAGTGAATGATATCTGAGTTATGTTGGGATTAGATTAATATACCAGTGTGGCGTAAATAATCTAGTCAAGCAGTTGTATTTTATATAAACCCATATGTGAGTATCATGTGGTTATATGAGCACTGCCAGAACAGCAACCATATCTATTTAATGAATACTACACTGTATGGACAAAAGATTTTGGACACTTAAACGTAAGATCCATCAGACAAATCCAAAATGTGATAACAGAGCCTATACTTCACAAAGAGCCAATGATTGAAAGTCCTTTATATGAGTGTGTATTCAAAAACTGGTGCGCTTATTATAAGGCCAAAACATTTTTAGGTCGAATGTAAATGTTCCATTTAAGTAATTTTGCTTTGAGAATGCTGAAAAATGTAGGCATGCACATTACATAAAAAAAGTCTATTTCAATTATATTCTCTTCATTTAATAACAATTAAAGCTTCTGCAGCTTAAAAATAAAACAATGGTATGTTCGTTTGGATCTGTGTCATTGGCAGATCTGCTTCAAGACCTGTGTCTTTTCTTCTCTTCATGTATATGTCATTAAAGCCAAATCATAGGTGACCCCATGGGCCCTAGTTTAGTCATATTAAGGTTGGAATCTATGAGCATGGCAGTCGGTGTATGGTTTGTATGGTGTTGTAGTCTATAGCATTCATGTTTGTAGGCTGCACAGGTTGCACAGGCAGTGATTGGTATAGATTTGACAGAAATTACCCAGGATCAGATGTCCTTTACCTTCAATACCATCCAAATAGTGTTTAAAAATCGATATCTAGATTTATCATTGTTGTGGAATTAGTATTATTAACCAGTCATAAAGCTGCAGAGACGTGGAAACGGAACATCCTCTTTCGGCTGCTCCAGTTGGAGGTCACCACAAAGGAGCATCCGACTCTACATTAATCTGTCCTCTACATCTGCCTCTTTCAAACCTCCTCCACGGCCTTCCTTTTTTCCTCCTTCCTAATGGCTCCATCCTCAGCATTCACCTACTGATATACCCCATGTCCCTCCTCTGCACATGTCCAAACCATCTCAATCATGCCTCTCTCACCTTGTCACCAAAACGTCCTACATGCCCCTCTTGCCCATGTCTCTCTTATAAACTCATTTCTAATTCTGTCCATAATCGTCACTCCTGATGAAAATGTTCAATTCTGCCACCTCCAGCTCCGCCTCCTGTTTTTTTGTTAATGTCTCTAAACCATACACTATAGCAGTCTCACCAACGTCTTATAAACGTCCTTCCACTCGTGCAGATAAAAAAAATTGAATGTGTCTCTGAATTGTTTCATTCCAGACAGAGATATGTGAAAATGCGTTTTAGTCATGTGACGTAGTCATAAGACCCATTTGACTTTAAAGATAAAAACGTTATTGTCTTGGGCTTAACTGCTGCAAAGACTACAATTGTTTGTCCAGCCGTTGAAAACTTTGCTGCTGTTCCTTGATGACGGTGCGTCGAATCACAGAGATGAAAACAATGCAGATCAAAGCTGCTTAGGGTTTTTAAGCATGTGCAGTGCAGCGATGTAAAAATGTTCACAGATGTTTTAGTGTAAACAATCTTTGTAAGACTATTGTAAAGAGAATTTATATGGCTGTACCCTCGTATATCCTGAGTTCCTGTGTATTGTTTCTAAAGTCTGGTCTATTACAAAGAGAACATTGCTTGTTATTTTATTCCACATTATCGAGAGACATGAAGAGTGCTGCTGAGAGAGCAAATTCCCAAATAAAGTCTCATACTGGCACCGGATTATAACCCTGAAAATGCTGGTCATCCTTTCACAAAAGAACTAAATGATTATTACACCTTCAAGACACGTCAATCTCGAAGCCCAAGCATGGAGAGATCAAAAGATTATTTATGTAAATCTATATTTAAATTGGAATCAGGTATAGAAAAATCTGACACGACCAGAGTCTCTGAAAAACAGTACTTCCACAATGACGTTCAGCTTTACGCACAGACGGGAATATTTTAATAATTGAAGTGCAGAATTTGGTCACTGAACCCCACACTGAGCTCATATCTGCAGTGTGAGGAAAGCCAGAAATAACAAGCCCAGCTCCAGGGGAAGTTCTCCAGGACTCGAGAAGCTCAGCTGCCCGGCCACACACAGATCCGGCAGCAGTGTGCCAGAGCTCGTCCGGCTCTTACCGGGGAACACTGACCACAGGGAACATATCCTACTTCAGCACCGGAGAGAGAAAAAAATATAGCGCTGCACTTACACACATCTAAAGACTCACGTCAAGAGTAGAGCTAATGATCCTTGGTGCGATTCAGCAGCCACAAAAATGTTCCAGTAAAATAAAAAAATAAAAAAAATAAAAAAACAGACAGAGACCATACCGGGGATATTATACTTACCTAAGATTTGACTTTTATTTTCCCTTTTTCTCACAGCAGCTCTGTTTCAACTTATAAAGTCAACATGATTTATAGTGAAAATAAAAATATCTTCTCAGAAGCCCTGTTCAGACAGAATTACACTACTGAACACACACAGATCCTTGGAATACACTACTGAACACTCACTCACACACACACACACACACACACAACATGGCCCTAATTCAACACTTTAATAACAAAACCTACACTATTTATATGTGTTTCTTCTTCAAAGTCTTACCACAAAGTTGGAGGCACACAATTGTATAGAATTTCTTTGCATGTGGATTTTCGCTTCACTTAAACGAGAAGACCCAAAGCTTCAGTATGACAATTCCCCTACGCACAAAGCCAACTCCAAAGGTTTACATGAGTTGGAATGTAAGATCTTGAGTGG
This sequence comes from Silurus asotus, assembly GCA_024362625.1. Lineage (NCBI taxonomy): Eukaryota > Metazoa > Chordata > Actinopteri > Siluriformes > Siluridae > Silurus > Silurus asotus. The sequence goes on along the minus strand of MU558159.1, from coordinate 151,216 downwards.
ACTGCTATAGAGCTCTGACGTCAGCCCTATTGGACACCTTTTGGATGAATTCTGAACGCTGAAGGCCTCCTCATCCTACATCAGTACCCGACTTTACTAACACCCTTGTATCTGAATGATCACAAATCTCCACAGGCACACGGCAAAATCTTCCCAGAAGAGTGGAGGTTATTATAAAAGCAAAAGGGGACTCACCGTGGAACAAACTTTAGTCCATATAATGAATTATTATGACTTTTGAGTGATCTGTTAATAATTACGAACTAATTATTTTTTATTTAATCACTATTTCATATGTAACTAAACAATTCAAATGACACAAGCCATGATGTGTAGGAGTTTAAAAACAGATGAGTGGCAGTGTGTATAAACATAGAGAGAACAAAAGATTTAATGTCTACTGTACACCCCTAAGCTATGGTGAGAAAATGTCTCAACATGTTAACTGAATCCTGGTCAGAGTGTGTGTGTGTGTGTGTGTGTGTGTGTATTTAAACAGGTGCTGATTCCACAACAAATGATTTCACAATGTTTTTCTACCAGATCGTAAAGGAGATTTACAATAAAGCATGTACTGGAGTTTATTCCTGAACCTTAAACACCTCATCATTCAGAAATCAAATGCAGCTACAGACTTCAAAATCTACAAAAGACACGTGCCAACTACAGTCAACATTTTCCCAAATTTTCCCTTTTTTTTTGTGGTGGTCAACACTACTTCTACTAAAGAACAATCTGGCAACGTAAAACAGCGGTGAATTTAATAATGAGCTCAGAAAATCCATAGAAATCCATAATCCGACTCGGAATACCAGGAATTTTCTTTACGTAAACACTCTTTATTGTGCTTTAATAATAGACAGTAGACAAGAGACACATATTATCATGTTTTTTTTTTTTTTTTAAGAAAATAAAACATAGTAAGAGGGACTGTTTTTCTGCATCTACAAATCTTCAGTGGGCTGCGATGCTCACCTGTCAGGAATCTCCTGAGGGCTTTTAGCCCCTCCTGTTTTGGGCGTGGCCTTTGAGTTCTTGTTGGCGGTCATCTCCTCCGTCACACCGCTCACCCTGACAAACAGAAGAAAGACAAACGGAATTAGATGGTTTGAAATACCAAGTAATACAGAGAAGTACTGCTCATGTTTACATGCATAGAGTAAAAGTTAAACATAAATACAAATTGGTGGTTTTAGTGAGCAAAAAGATTTAGCATTTCCATGTTCAATATGTATTCACACGTCACAGAGCACCAACAAGTCCACAATCGGTTCACGCAGGCAGCAGAACGCTGATCACGTGTGAACATGAACACAGGAGAAATGTGTTTGAGGGTCTCTGAGCAGCTGGTCTCTTGACTTTAGATGATTTGTGATCAACTGAGGGTCATTACATATCCAGAATCAATCTGTACGTCGTATGTGATTCTGAGTCAGCAAATCTGTGTCTGTGCCTGTAAGTGTTGAAACAGAGCAAACACGGTGTATTTTCACACAGACATCTGCAGCTATACACTGAAACCAATTCCATTCAATTCAACTCATTTTTATTTGTGTAGCGCTTTTAATAATGGACATGGTCTCAAAGATACAGAGATAAAGTGTTAAAAATAATAATAAATAAAATAATATATAAGTTTACTACTATAATTTCCTTATAATTGTAGATTTGTCCATAATGAGTGAGTGGCAAAGACAAACTCGCTGAAGGTATGAGTCAGAAACCTTGAGAGGAACCAGACTCGAAAGGAAACCTTACTCATCTGAGTGGCCCCGAATATCTCTTCATTACAGTTCCATCATTGTTGAGGTGTGCAGTTCAATAAAAGCTGCTTAAAGGTAAAACTATTGATGCAACCTGTGGTCCTGAGCCACTGTAGCAGACTGTTGAAATTAATTGCCACTCTTGATTTCCAAAAACATTATTTTTACAAGCTTTCACTGTAACAGTGCTCATGTTTTTATGTACACACTGTCTTAGTGTGTGTAACAATATGTTACAGTGTTTCAGTGTGTTATTATGTGTTACAGTGTGCTACTGCGTGTTTATGTGTGTTACAATGTGTTATAATGTGTTACAGTGTGCTACTGTGTTATGCAACATGTTTTAGTGTGTTACAGAGCGTTACAATGTGGATCAATGTGTTCCTGTGTGTTTCAATGTGTTGTAGTGCATCATTTTATGTTATGTTTGTGTGCTACAGAGCGTTACAATGTGTGTTACAATGTGTTATAGTGTATTACTCTAAAAATGAATACAATCCGTCTTTCTTCATGAGGATGCCTAAGAATGCTTTTGAGTGTAATTGTTCACGTTTACACCAATGTTCTTTAAAATTTCTGTTTCATCATGAATCATGCAGCTCTGAATCATGCCTTCCTTTAAGGAGAAACATAAAACGTATGAAACAATATGGAGAAAAATTCCATGTTGGATTTAATTTTTGTTGAGAGCAGAGCTTTATTCAAAATTAAGATTATCTTAGTTGTGCTCTGAAACAGGAAATGGCTGGAGGAAGGAATGCTGTCGCTCCCTTCATTCCTCTCTTCAGGGCTTTCAACTCTGACTCTGATTGGCTTGTTACTTCACACAATAATTTCATGTAAACAAACTCAGACTAAATCTCCATTTCCATCTGCAGAGGAGCGTATACTCAGCTCACTTCCTGTAAACCTGAACCTGTTGTTTTTAAAAACCTCTGTGTTTACTCGAGATATAATGTGTGTGTGTGTGTGTGTGTGTGTGTGTGTGTGTGTGTGTGTGTGTGTGTTGCAGAAAAATACTAAGTAATATACTGTTACCACCCAGTGGTTTATTCCTCTTACACCACAGTGACTTTCCAGCAATTACAATGTTTTATTAATTAAAGAACACGCCATACTTTTATCTATTTGAGAGCTGTCACTCTTGGGGCCCTTGACAAAGACCCGTAACCCATTTGCAAAGAAAGAATTAAACTGTGCTGTAATGTACGCATGAAAACGGAGTGTTTGTTGTAGTGTGTAACAATGTGCTATAGTGTGGTACTGTGTGTTTTAGAGTGTTACATTGTGTTACTGTGTGCTTAAAGGGGCATTCATTAATGTGCTCAATTTACTACGTTATCATTGTTAGAGTAACAGCTCATACACAGCCACATGTTCAGCAAACACTCTGTTTTCATATGTACATTACAGCACAGTGTAATTCTCTCTTTGCATATGAGTTAAGGGTCTTATGCTCAAGGGCCCCAAGAGTGACAGCTTGGCAATACTGGGGCTTAAACTCCCGACCATCCTATCAGTACCCAGAGCCTTAACCCATGAGCTACCACCTCTCCCTATAAATAGATAAAAGTATGGCGTGTTCTTTAATTAATAAAACATTGTAATTGCTAGAAAGTCACTGTGGTGTAAGAGGAATAAACCACTGGGTGGTAACAGTATATTACTTAGTATTTTTCTGCAACACACACACACACACACACACACACACACACACACACACACACACACATTATATCTCGAGTAAACACAGAGGTTTTTAAAAACAACAGGTTCAGGTTTACAGGAAGTGAGCTGAGTATACGCTCCTCTGCAGATGGAAATGGAGATTTAGTCTGAGTTTGTTTACATGAAATTATTGTGTGAAGTAACAAGCCAATCAGAGTCAGAGTTGAAAGCCCTGAAGAGAGGAATGAAGGGAGCGACAGCATTCCTTCCTCCAGCCATTTCCTGTTTCAGAGCACAACTAAGATAATCTTAATTTTGAATAAAGCTCTGCTCTCAACAAAAATTAAATCCAACATGGAATGTTTCTCCATATTGTTTCATACGTTTTATGTTTCTCCTTAAAGGAAGGCATGATTCAGAGCTGCATGATTCATGATGAAACAGAAATTTTAAAGACCATTGGTGTAAACGTGAACAATTACACTCAAAAGCATTCTTAGGCATCCTCATGAAGAAAGACGGATTGTATGAATATGCAAATTAGAAATGCCTCCAGACATACAACACTTTGTGTGAGCTACAATTGCATAATGGAATGTGACTGGCTGCTACATGTCACATGTTCTCCAGACGAGCATCGTTTTTACATTCTTTTTTTTATTATTATAATTTTTTATTAAAAAAAGGGTAAGAAGTTAAAGCTATACTGCATAAACAGCAACGTACTGTGTAGGGACAAAAGTTTGGCAAAACATGACCATATGTTTTGTATGTGTATTTTGACCATCCCTTTCCAGATTCAGTCCCCATTATAATAACCTCTGCTTTTCTGGAAAAGACTCCACTAGATTCTGGAGTGTGCTTGTGGAGATTTGTTCTCATTGTCATGCTGAAACAGGTTTGGGATTACATCTAGTTCAAGTAAGGGATAATTTCATGCTACTGCATCCAAAGATGTCCTATATTGTAAAATATTATTGTCAGGTGTCGCAATAATTTTCAGCTATACTTTTTTCATAAAGTATTTTTTTATAGTATTTATTAGCGATTCATGACTAAGTACTTACAGAAAAAATCATTGTTGCGCTGTATAGAACTATTTGCTAAAACATGCGTAATGAGCGCGTATCAGAGCAGATACCATGACGTTCTAACGTTTTTAGAAGCTATAAATACAGTTGCTGTAAAAACAGAGATAAATTGGTGGTAACATTTTCCCTAAACATCATCTTTGCTCTCTGACATGCAGCTCCAAACTCATTTATACAGAAATGTTGTTCCATGTCCAACGAACCTTAACATTTTCATCCAGCTGCTGAAAGATGAACAGCTGTACAAACACAAGGCACTGAACCTGCAAATAGGGAGTGGTGTTAAATCACTACCGTTCACTACTACCCAATACTACTCACTTCTCCTCAATACTGCCCACTACTACACACTACTGCTCACTACTACACACTACTGCCCACTACTACACACTACTGCTCACTACTACACACTGCTGCTGCTCAATACTACACACTACTGCTCACTACTACACACTACTGCTCACTACTACACACTGCTGCTGCTCACTACTACACACTACTGCTCACTACTACACACTACTGCTCACTAATACACACTGCTGCTGCTCAATACTACACACTACTGCTCACTACTACACACTACTACTCACTACTACACACTGCTGCTGCTCACTACTACACACTACTGCTCACTACTACACACTTCTACCCATTACTACACATTTTTACTCATTGCTACTCACTACTACTCACTACTACTCATTACTGCTCACTACTACACACTACTGCTCATTTCTACACACTTCTACCCACTACTATTCATTACTGCTCACTACTACACACTTTTACTCATTGCTACTCACTACTACTCACTACTACACACTACTGCTCACTACTACACACTTCATTCATCACGTTATTTTCCTCTAAGTAGACTGTTATTGGTAATCTTTGACCTTGACTTTTTAGTTTAAACTCTAAATCACTTGAATTCATTCTACACTGAATCATTTCTTTCCTAATGGATGTGGTCTAGGAGGCCTAGGTCTTGCAGGGCTCTGCCTACATCCACTGCACATTGGCTCATTGAATGTTTTGATGTTTATGATGATGTTTATGGTGATGATCAAACACAGTGTACAAGGTTACAGGCTGCAGCTTGTTGTTCGAAAGAAAATCAGGAGAAACTTGTTCATCACCTTCGACTGGAAAGCTGCCCGATGAAATACTTATATCTAAAAGTCAGAAGCTTCATAATAAAAGAGAGTGGATGAGAAGAATCTGAATTTATATGAATAACATCCTCATCCTCATCATCACCTCCTCAGCAGAATCATCACAAGCCCATGTAGAATTTATGTATGATATACCCATTTGACACATTAATTACACTCTGTAACCGGCCTGTTGGTCAGTATGTGTTTCATTCCTTATTCCAGAGCGTTCTTTGGGCTCCAGCTTCTAAATCGCACAGTAGTGTTTCCATAGATGTGTAGAACAATCCTTTCTTTCAGAGATAGAGATCAACAACAGGAAGAGCTGGAGCTGCACCCAGTTCTGTCAAACAGATTCATGGAGAGGAGAGGTGTAGTGGCGCTGTTACTGGTAAACTCATGATCACAAGAGTTTTAGAGAAACTCTTTTAAATTCAAACTCAGTCAGAACGACATTCACGTTTTATATTTAATTTTGAATCTTTATAATTGTTTGTCGTAGCAGTTTGGAGAAGAACAACAAAGTGCTGGAAAATCAGGTGTCTCAATCCTTTTGTCCATATAATGTGTCACTGTAACTGTAAATATCATCACCTACTATTGCATGTTGTTCCTATAGTGAGTATATTTCCAAAAACTGCACTGGAACCTTTCATAGTTTGTCATTTTACTTGTGCATTTAAAAAAAATTCCACTTCCTCGTTCAAAACAGTTCTGAGATAAAGCTAATGGCATCTTTAGCAGGCATGCCAAACCCAACAAAGGCTTGTCGGTTTCACCTACAGCACCTTTATCAGGAAATTTCAAATCGATGTGAGCTAGCTGACGTGTTTCAACGTGAGCGTGGGTTCTTTGGAATCTAGTTCGGTTATCTGTACCAAAAACCAACAGTACATTTGGCAACGTTGCCTCACAAATTTCACTTGATGTAATTTCTTGCATGTACGAGGTGTTAAAGCAATATCATACTCACAATCTTACTGTTATGCTGAATATCAACAAAGCTGTGATTAGCTACAGCCTCATGATAATGCGCAATGGAACCGCTCTTATAATCACAATGATTGATTCATTATTTTAGTATAAAATGACATCTCTTTAAATGTAAATTTTTGCAGTATGTAACTTTTATGCACTATATTTTTACCAACTGAGAGATTTTTATTAAGAGCGAAGAAGATGGACAGGATTAGAAATAAGTTTATAAGAGGGACAGTGTATGTAGGATGTTTTGGAGACAAGGTGAGGGAGGCTAGATTGACATTTTGGAGTTTGGACATGTGCAGAGGAGGGACATGGGGTATATAGGTAGGAGAATGCTGATGATGGAGGTGCCAGGAAGGAGAAAAAGAGGAAGGCCTAGGAGGAGGTTCATGGATGTGGTGAGGAAAGACATGCAGGTAGATGGCTTGAAAGGGACAGATATAGAGGACAGGGGGGTATGGAGACGAATGATCCGCTGTGGCGATCCATAATGGGAGAAGAAGTAAGAAGAAGTATTTTTACCAACCTGAACTTCATGTTCACTGTATATGGTGCTTTAAAATAAATCTATTCTTAAATATGCCCAAAAATAGTCTAAAAAAAAGGAAACTGAAAAATGGAAAAGTTAATTTTGTCACATCTAAAGACTTCCTATATGTCTATGTGCCTCCAACTTAACCGTTTAGGGAAGAAGCACAAATGACTAGAAAAGTCAGGTGTCTAAAACTTTTTGTATTGACCATGGAACAGCTTTCCAGAAGAGCAGAGGTTATATTTTGCGTTGTTGAAAAAGCACGTAAAATCTTATGTAATGTTAAGAAATCTTGTGCTTTTCTACAGAATTATTACAAACTCTCAACCCTGGACACTTTATCAAAATTCCTGTTAGTAAAAATGACTCATCTGTACAAGGTAAATTCCAGAGAGCTGAACGCTTATCATGGACTTTTCTTGAAGAGTTACAGCTCTGTTCACATTTGAACAGAAAACCATTGTCCATAAAGAAAAGTCCTTGAGAAGAAAAGAGCTTAAAAAGTAAACTCGGCTTATCAGAGAACTGAACAGATGTCCGGTGAGTGGCGAGTGTGTGAGAAGAGCGAGGCGTGGAATGTCCCGAGGTCAGGATGAGACTGCAGGACAAGCGCAACTGACCCGCTAAGGAATGCACTAATATTTGTGCTGTCAATCAAATCCGTTTATGGATAACGGGGAAAAACCAAGAACGAGCGAAGACTCTGTATCACGTCTGACAGCGAAGAATTCATTTAACAGTAATAAATGACTGAGAAATAAAAATCAACCACAAGAACATGAGCTCAGATGTTGAGCAAATGTATGAGTTGCTGATCCAGTAGACTGTAGAAGACTGTAGAAAGAACATTACTCATAATGACACACTCTTGAGCTCATGATATTTCTCAGTTTCCGGTGTTTTGTATTGTTTTAATGATTTATAATTACACTCTTGGTGTCACCCAAATGAGGATGGGTTTTCCTTTTGAGTCTGGTTCCTCTCAGGGTTTCTTTCTCATACCATCTACGGGAGTTTTTCCTTGCCACAGTTGTCCAAGGGTAATATAAGTGAACTTTGTTCTATATTTCTTACATTCCTTAAAGAATTGCTTTGAGACCACGTCCATTGTGAAAAGCGATATAGAAATGAATGAGTTCAAACACCACAAACACAAATGAAACAATGTAGTCATTATTCTAGGTTCTAGATTTTCCTGTCACAAAATTCTCTTACTCGCCAATTTATAGTTTTATTAAAATTCAATTTTAAGTATTTTATCTCACAGAACTGCTGGGGAGGTCATTTATACTTTATTGTTTTATTGCTATTATACTAATTATATATATTATATATATATATATATATATATACATATATACAGTGGATATACAAAATTTTTACACCCTTATGCAGATAGAATAACATAAATGTCAGACTTGTCAGACGCCTGCCTGCACTTAGTCACTGTTCGGTGACCCTTTCGCTCGTCTCTCTGCTTAGTGTCTCTCTCTCCGAGGCTGGTGTCTCGCTCCTCTTTATTGGCATCGCCAGACTTAAACAAAGCGCACTGATGAGTCTCATCGGCTGCAGGTGTCGCTTACAGCTTGTTCTGTCTGGCTACGCCCTCCACTCGTTTAGAATTATGGCCAAAATGTTCAACCTTTCTCATCAGAACATGGTTTGGGTTGACTGAATAAATCTTTTATAATAATTCAGAGGGACTTGCATATTATTCTTGCCACCCTACCCCACAAGTCAGACTTGTGCAGATTACGGGAGATGGTAGTCGCAAGCAAAGAGTGACTCGTAGCTGCTAGAAATCCGTTCCTACAGTGTTGCTGTTGGACGTTTGGTAGCCTCCATGATACACTTTCTCTCCTTCTCTCATCCACAATTTCTCTGTTTATTGATGATGGTCTGACAGTACATTCGGTGCCTTCAGTATTCTTTTATAATACTCTCTTGATTGATACATTTTAACAATTAAGCCTTGCGGTTTTGTTGGCAACTCTTTGTGGCCCATGGGTCTTAGTAAAATGAAAGCCCAAACATTTAAGCAAATACAACAGCTGACTTTTTTCCGGAATCACTTTAATTGATGGCAGATGTGTGCCATTTCCCTACAGGCCTAATTTTGAATGTGACTGGTTAAGACAGTTAGAGCCCCAAGTATGAAAGCGTGTGCAGACTTATGCAATCAGGGTATTGTAGGCTTTTTATTTAAAATGTTCCCACTTATTAAATATTTGTATAAATAATAAATATAATATATATACACACACTGTGCTTATTCTAATATGTTATAATTTCCATACTAACAGCTAATTTAAAAATATGAAATAAAGTATGATGTGTTTCTCTTTAATAAATGCATGGTAATAATTGTCAGCCAGTTGCTGTGGTATAAGAGGAATTAAACACTCTTATAGGAAAAGAATTAACTCAGGATGGATCACTCAGCATTTTAGATTTCTATAAATATGCGAGCTGTATAAACAACCTTCTGCACATTCTCCACTCAGACCTTATAACCGCTGTGGATGTGTTCACCTGAGACCATTTTGTCTTCCACAGATCATCTGTCTCTGCTCTTTCTCCACACTTTCTCCTCTCAGTCTAGACCGAGTCAGAGTTAAACCCGGGGTTTAATTATGGCATAAGTATCAAGTTCCACTTTCAAAACCTCATCGTCTTTTCCTCATCAATAAACTAGGTGAAGGTTCTGCATGTTGTGTGATGTTGAAGCTGGAGTCAGCACCTGAGATGCTTGTGTTCAGATGCAGGAAAAAGAGGATAAAATGTGTTCTGTCTGTGCTTTGAGGCTTTTCTAAACAGCTGTCAACCTGGACAAATCCCTGGTGCTGGATACGTTCTGGTCCAGGCAGAAGGTTGTTTTTTTTCTATGTGTATTTATAAAAGCCCGCGCTCCTGGGCCTCTTCCCTAAGAGTAGTTCAGAAATACGACTGAATCGGATTGGGAAACAATTTTTTACAATGTTTTTTGGATCTCTGTGGCATCGTTTTGTGTGTGTGTGTGTATGTGAATCAGTCCATCACGTCTCACAGCAGCTGTACGCTCCACAAACAATACCCCTGATTTCTTGCTCATGGAGATTCAACTGGAGAAGCCAGATGGAACCAATTCCTAAAGCCATTTTCATGCCATTTCTTCCATTACTTTCAGCTGTTTACACTCGGTCTGATTTCTTCAACAAACACAAAATGGACGATCTGCACTTAGGAAGTATAAAGTAAAACTGCAAAAGGCAAAATTGTGAGCAAAAAAAGACTAAAAAAGTAAGCGTTAAAGAGCCCTGAATTAGTCAGGGCACCAGTCCTTCGATGTTCATTTGCTGCGGCTTTCTGCACTGAACACTAATGTAAGTTCCTATTATCCCAGTAGAGAAGTATAGGAGTGCTATAAAATAAACTAAAACTAATAAAATAAAACATCTCCCTCATATTATTTACTGACCAAACCAAAAACACCACGGTCCTGCTTACACGTTTTCTACTGGCTCACAAAATCTTTCCAGGGCTTACACACAAAAACATTGGCTCAAACAAGATCAGGTGTGTAACGCTAATGCCTGAATTGATTATAATAACTATAATAAAAATAGGTTTGTATGACAAACAATTTGATATGCTATATGGTGGGTCATATCAAGTCAGATCATCTTTTAGGCAACAAAATGCATCACTACAACTTCTGAAAGTAAATTGCAATGTTTTATTGTAGCATTATATGAAAAGAGGTGAGCAGAAAGCAGACGGAAAGTGATCAAGCATTTCCTGTCTATTAACAAAGAAAGATAAACTGTATTTACATATTGTTATATATTAGGTGATATTATCGGTCGAATACTACCAACAAACAAACGTTTGCGTCTTAGTGGCAGCCGATAAATAAGGACTCAGTTACAGACAAAATGAGTTAGCCAATGATATATGAGGTTACATTAATGCCAGCTGGCTCCATCCAGTCCTGGCACAAGCGATAGAAAAGAATCAATGAAATAAGGAGCTCAGGAGTGTGGAAGATTATTTCGCTTGTGCATACGGATTATTTGTTTGACTTTCTGTTTGAATTTCTCAGTTATCGCAAGCATTTGCTATACACATATTGGAATTTTTTTTACATTTTAATTGCCTGATTGCCCATTTGTCCTGCTTTTAACACATCAACTTTGAGGACAAAATATTCACTTGCTTCCATATATATCTCACCCACTAACAGGTGACATGATGAAAAGATAATTAGTGTTATTCACTTTACCCCTCAGAATATTATATTGTCGTAATATTATGCCTGTTTGATTTATATATTTGTTTGCAGTTAAGTTTGTTTGAATTGATGGGTCAATGGACGTTTGCCCCATGATTTCAGAGTTGAATGCACTTTGCTCACTGAGGGTTTATTTAAAAAGAAGTTCAGGAGTAACCTCTACTAGGAACAATTTCGTCTTTCACGTACTGCGTCCTTTCCGCCTTTATTAAATCTGATTTTCATCTTTGTTCTATCTATGAATGCAACAATTGAGACGCAGGTAAAAAAAAATTTATTCGAGAGATACTTGACTAAAAAAATGTGACAGGAACAGGAACATGCATATCAAGAATATTAGCAATCAAACATTTCACATATGAAGCTAAAAGAAAAACAGATCATCACTAAGAGCACTGGAGCTGAATGTCTACCCTGATGTGCCGTGGTGTTGATCTACATCAATTATTCCTTATGAGGGAATTCCAAATTAGATAAAAACAAAGACATACATTTTATGTTTATTTCAAATCGGCCCACTAACATCATAAACAACAACACAAGTAGCCTAAGTTATAAACATATACACTATATGGACAAAAGTATTTGAAAATACAAATAATAATAATAATAATAATAATAATAATAAAAGAGCAGTGTGTGGTTCCTCCCAAAATTGCTATCAGAGTCACACAATTGAGTACGATGCTGGGCCCTTGAGTAAGGCCCTTAACCCTCCCCTGCTCAGTTGTAAGTCTCTCTGGATAAGTGCGCTGGTCAAAATGCCATAAATGTAAACCTGTTCCAGCATGACAATGCCCCTGTGCACAAACCAGCTCCCTGAAGATATGATTTATATGGGTTGGAGTGAAAGACTTTGACTGACCTCAACCCTATTGAACGCCTCTGGGATGAATTGGAACAATAAATGCACCCCAGGCCTCATCACTCTACATCACAACCTCACTATACTCACACCCTTGCGGCTGAATAATTACAAATCTCCACAAGCACTCTTCAAAATCTGGTGGAACGTCTTCCCTGAAGAGTGGATGTCTGATGGGGCCTAAATGTGGAACGGGATGATTAAAAAGCACATAGGAATCATTTAGTCATGTGTTTGTTAATGTTCATGAACACTATTTCAACCAGAGAAACACAAAAGACCTGTTAGAGTAATACTACATTCTTACACTAGGTTATTCGTTCTAATAAAGATCATCCTTATAATCAGGCTACATATTGAAAAAGAAATATTAGTAAAATCAGAATGTTGTTTTTTTCTTTTGAAGTGATAAATTCTTTCATAAGAACAAAGGCTTATAGCAAAATCATCACAAAAAAAAGGTGTATTCAAACTCTACAAGACAGCTGTTTCAACCTTTTTAGCCCATTTGATCCTTTATTACCAAATCACACAATTCATTCACATTCCACAGACTTGTTTTGTTTTTTTTTTAGCTCGGGACGAGACACGACACGCCTCGTCCTACCGGCTACAGAGTAAATTAACAATCACTTTTCTGCTTTTGGCTTCACGCAATCATGAGTTCAATCTTTCATCCCCCGAAGCAAGTCGTCACTGGTTTGGTTATAAAACGTGTTTAAAAGACAAATGTCAATTCAGGACAAAGTACACGCTTTTCTCAACCATCATAATTTATGGCCTCACAGTGATGTCATAATAAATGCAAAGCAGATGCTCGATTACAAGGCTGACTAGGAAGTGAACAGATTTTAATAAAAAAATGCAAGACGCTTTTTTAATACAGATAACGGGTGTAGGTGTGAGATACGAATCAACACAGGCTTTGAACGCGTTAAGCAAGTCATTATGCAAGCATGTTGATATCAATGTATTTCCTTCTGAAACAGGAAATCAAAATGAATGGCTTGATGCCTGATCTTACAACAGGACACATTCCTGTCTAATCTAAACACATCAAGATAGCTAAGTATGAAGCATCTTATAGCAGGACTGAAGAGATGATGGACTGAAGAGTTCTCATCCACACCTTCATCCATTGATCCTATAAGGTGGAATGCTGTATGTGAAGACTCTTAACCAAAAACACACAGAGGAATTCATGTTTACTAATAACGAGCTGCTACTGTAGAACGAGATTCACTCTTGGAGCATCCTAGAGAGCATTTATGATTTATGAAACGATTTGTTTTTTCTAGATATACACTGGTATCTATGTCTATAACAATAAGGGTTAGAGGTACAATGCACAAGGTTATGAAACAGCTTTAAAAGCACTTCAGAGATAAGATCAGATCAGAGAAAACATGTATATTTTGAGATTTCGTAGTGGTTAAGTGAGTGATGACATCTTGTCCTCGTCCATATTGCACAATCGCTGGACGGAGAACAGAAGGCCTGCGTGTCTGAGCTGGCGATCCACGCCAATGAGAAGGAAAGGAAAGAGAAGGAAAAGGCATTGTTTCTCTGCACACAAAGACGGCCTGTTCAAAAAGTTCAAGAGTGAAAAAAAAAAGGGTTAGCAGCTGCAGGGGGCTTCGGCTTAAAGCGTTACTCTCACTGCACACACTGCACACATGATACACACATTACACACACACACACGATACACACTTCACACACACACATGATACACGAACACCTTAAATCAAATGTCAGGGAATACATTAATAATAAAGTGATGTTGCATGATTGCATGTCATTCTGTTTTATTGCAATCAGAAAAAAATCTAATTTCTTCAAAATAATGTCTATCAAAGAGAATATTGCAATAAGAAAGTTATTACTATTTAATAACTGTGTCAATTATAGAGTTCAAGCTTGTAAAAAAACAACTAACAGCATAGAGCAGCTATTCGCTCGGATGTGCGCATGCGCAGTAATAACTCAACAGCTCCGTGTTGATTGCGATAACTCCCAACACAAACTGCAGGACAATATAAACTAAAAACGTTATAACGCGACATAAACACGACGCTAACACACCAGCCAGACATTTTCCCGGTTTTTCCCCGCTGTTCTATAATATGGTTGTTTTAGGTATATTCAGTTGCTTGACAGACAAATCTGTTTCTGGGAAACTCTCGGGTATTTCTGAGGGGGAAAAAAAAAAACCTAAATCAAAACGAAGTGGGGAAAAAATAAAATGGTTTCGTTTTTACCTCCGAGAAGCGTTTTGTTATCCGAGTCATGGTGTCCAGTTGGTCAGAAACACGGTTGAAGAGGTGAAAAGTGTCGATGAGAAGAAGCCGGTCCTGAGGGAAACTCTCTCCACACGCTCATGTTCTCTGAGGCGGACAAAAGCCTCCGCGCCGCTCGCGCCCACTGTCTCGTGCTGAAGGCTGAGCTTGTTGCTATAGCGACGAAGTGTTTTTTTTTTTTTTTTTTGCCCCACTCCTCTCCTCCTCCTCCCGATCCTTAATGCACCCTACTTTACCCCCAGTTTTGAGTTTTCTCACTCCCACACAAACCGAGCTGCATTTCACACAATCACCACCACACACATCCTAAAACAAAGTTCAGCTGCAGCTCCTCACACCAAAGAAGCTCTAGACCTGCTCCTAAGGGGCAAAAGAAGCTTTAGGCTGCAGCTTTACAGAAGAAGCCACAGGCTGGGCAAAATAATCTACAGCTTGATAGAAAGTCATAAAAAATAGAAGTCATCGAAAGGATAGACGAAGCCCCAGGCTGGACCAAAGTAGGTGGACAGAAGTGTAGCCAAGTTAGACAGAACAAGCTTCAGGCTGGACAGAAGACACTGAACAGAAGTCCTGTTACAGATAGAAGAAGCCCTGAGCGGGACAGAAATATACTATGCCATTCAATAATATATACAAAAATGCTCAGTTGCATCGTTATAAAAGGAACAAAACACAACAATTCCTCTTCATCACACCACCCAGTGATGTCCATATTTCTCTCCTCACTAGAATCATCTACAACACAGGGTCAGGTTTTAAAGTTGATTGAAAGGGCATACAGTTATTTAAACATGTTTATTGATCAAAATAATTTTTTTTTTTTTACTTTAACCCTAACTTTCTTTTACAATGTGACCAAACACTTACTATAAATAATCCCATTGTCTTTCTTCGCTTTAAGCAGGCAGAAGGAATTCTTCAGGATCTATATTTAGTTTTCTGGCCCAGAGTGCTGTGGAAGTCCACGCCTGCTGAACACGACCACAGAAGCGCAGAACCAGAGAGCCGATTTGCTCTTTACCCATGCATATGCTCCAGGTTCTCCAGCAGGCTAACACATTGCTAACAGCTGAATAAACTTAGTTTCACGACTTTTGTAAGTGGACAAAGAATCATCACAAACACACTTGCTAGCCGCAGATCAGACAGACTGCCAAGAGAGACGCTGGCCTCACCCTGGACATCCGACTGCACTCTGACCCAGAATTTATTCCTGTGCGTGTGTATATGCATCGGTGGGAAAGGAAATAAATAATGCCATTTCTGTTTTCCGAATCTTGAGAATCTGCCCGAATAAAAGCTTGTTTTTTTCGAAATTTAAAATGGCTCAGAAAGTATAGAGTGATCCAGAGAGAACCATTATACTGCACTGTAATGTTTTATTACAACCAAAATCACAGGTTTTAACAGTTTCATTATGTCAAACCCATGGAGTAAAAGTTAAGGTAAAATCCTGGCTCTTTGTCTACGCTCGGAGACTCGCTCGGTGTACACCGCTCATCTGTAATTTTCACTCCCTGATGACAACATGGGCTTCTGAGCCTTTTAATGCACTCACAAATTAGAGCTGAACTTGTGCAATTACAAGACTTTGACAAAACACTCAAAATAATGATTAGCTTTATAAAGACAGAATTATGGATAAGGCTGCATAATGACCATGGTTTACGAGTTACAAAAAAAAAAAAAATGTCAGGAAATGTGGTGAAAAGCATTTTTGATGTGGTTTCTAAAGAATAAAGTAAAAGAACATGTAAAAAAAGTCTTTAGGTAATGTCTGATCTGTGTCTGATTGGATTTTAAAATAGTGCCTAAATAAAAAAGTTCATAAAAATACTAATACTAATAGAAATTTCTAAATTAAAACCCTATCTTATTACTTGGTTATCTTAGATCAGTAACTACAGCGGATTATTTCCTACTGTGGCAGCGGGGGGCATGGCCGAGCTCCGGTTTGTGAATGAAGGGCGAGGGCGGGGGAGACAAGTGGTAAGAATCCCACATCTGTTAGGAACGTATCTAATCAGTGTTCTTTTTTGCAGTGAGTGGGGGAAAAGAATAAGAGGAGTACGCTAGGGAGAGAGATACAGAAAGTGTGTGTGTGTGTGCGTGTGCGAAAGTGCAAAAATCAAATAAAGAAAACTGGTTCTATTAAAACAGGTCACCACCCCACTGTTCTTCCCTCCCCTAAACCGTTCGCTCTTCTACACTGGTGCCAAAACCCAGAAGGAAAGCAGGGTACGCCCCAATGGAGTATTCAAAGCTGGGTGAGCCAGTAAAGGAGCTCATCGATCTCCAGCAGACCCAACACCTCCTTTGTGGAGAGGCTTAGCTCGCCGCCCATCAACTGCCGATAGCAACTGAAATACCGCTCCCTGAATATTGCCCGCCCAGCCGTTCATGATCGCTCAGCAGCTGCACAACGCCTGCAGGAAGTGGCTGCTGGACAAGGACCTGAGTGTCGACGAGATCCTTAGACCTCGCCGAGCACGACAGAGTGGGTCCAGTGACAGCGTCCGGCATTGGTGGATAAGATAGTCCAGCTGGTTGAAGACCACATGGCTGCATACCCTGGGGCCAGCAAACCCTTGAATTTCACCTCTACCTCTCTCTTGCGTTCTTGCCCTGTTCATTCCCTCTCCCCATCCATTCCCCTCTCTCAGAAAGGAGGGCTGATCCCCGCCAAAGCCGATCGCTCGTCATCGGGCACCTCTCCTTCCCTTTCCTATGTTTCATCTCCCTGTATCTGTGTCTTTTGTCCCACGAGTGGGTGACTCTGACCATACAGGTGCAGTGTGAAACCTGGACCAGCAGACTGGTACCCTACACACCAGGCATTGGTGGATACGGGCTGTGGGCAGACCACCATCCACCAAAGCCTGTATCGGTGTTAGGCTTTCAATACTGTACCCATCCAATAATCCTGCGAACGAATTGGCCGACCTTTCAGTAGCTGTTGAGGGGAATGTGTGTCGGTGGGTCCTGCTACAAGGGGAAGCAGGCAGTTGTACCGAATGACACAGTAGAACCAAGGATAAAATTACCCAGTTGATGGACCCAAAGAGACGCAGGAGCTTCTGTTTCATGCGGCTCACCATAACCTGATGGCTGGACACCTGGTACATGAGAAAACCTTAGACCGCCTAGTGACCCGATTTGATTGTCCAGACATTCGTGGCGATGTGTGTAGATGGTGTGCGGCATGTCACAAATGTCAGCTGGTGAACCCGCCGGCCATCCCAAACGCGCATTTGCACGCATTACCCCTACTCGAAGTCCCCTTTGAAAGAATCGTAATGGACCTCATCGGGCCAATAGAGTGGTCTGCACGAGGGCATCAGTTTGTGTTGATTTTGGTAGACTACGCAACGCCATACCTCTTCGCAACATCTCAGCACATATGGTTGCAGATTCACTCATCCATGTTATCTCTCGGGTCGGATTCTCAAACGAGATCCTGACTGATCAAGGCACGTCTTCCATGCCCCGTACACTACACAAACTTGAAGGATTATTGAGGATTAAATCAATCCTGTAGTAGCATCTATGATCCTCAGACCGACGGCTTAGTGAAGCGATTTAATCAAACCCTCAATAATATGATTTGGAACTTGAGATGAGATGCACAGAACTGGGATAAATGGCTGAAACCCGCAGTATGAACCGTTCGCTCACCTACATCTACATTCACAGAAATCTAAAACAGTACGATGAGGAAAGAAAAAACATTTAGAAAATTTAATTTTGGAAAACCAAGGAGCCCACAGCAAACAATAGGCCTAAGAGAAAACAGCTCCCATAAGGCATGCGCACTGTTCTTAACATCAGAACAACAAACTGTGTGGTTTATACGTCAACTGCTTCTGAAAGGCTTTTTCTCACATCAGTGCACTAAGGTGAACATTCACACACCTTACTCTTTAACTCCTCACATCTCACTCCTCACACTTCACTCCTAACATCTGTCATTCATCATTTTCCATGCTTCATGCCTCACTTTTCACTCAGCATGCCTCACTCCTCATCTCAGATTATCAAAATCCGGACGAAACAGCTTAATTGACCAGGTTAACTGAGTGTATTAAAGAATTAAAATATTGGATAACACAGTACACAAAAGCTCCAGCAAAAGCAACCTGCATTCAGAAGGATGTTCTTTAACTACTTGTTCAAAGTAAAAGACCTAGGACTTATTTTAGAGAGCAACTTGTCTTTGGAAAATCGTATCACCTACATTACAAAAACAGCCCTCTTCCACCTTGGAAATATTGCTAAGATAAGGAAAAATGTTGTCTACATTTGATGCAGAGAAGCTCGTCCATGCATTCATGACCTCCAGACTGGACTATTGTCCTGCATCATTAATAAACAAGCTACAGTTAGTCCAGAGTTCTCACAAGGTCGAGAAAATATCACCATATAACCCCAATCTTATCATCCCTACACTGGCTACCTGTTGAGTTTTTAACCGACTACAAACTACCGCTACTTACCTACAAAACACTAAATGCTGCCGCTCCCATGTATCTATTCAGTCTTCTAACATGCTACAATCAGTCGCTCTCCTTGAGATCTCAAAACTCTGGACTATTTGTAGTTCCTAGAATAGCAAAGTCCACTAAAGATGGTAGAGCATTCTCACATTTAGCTTATAAACTTTGGAATAATCTTCCTGACAGTGTTCGGGGCTCAGACACACTCTCCCAGATTAAGTTCAGATTAAAGACATCTTTCTTTTGTGCTTGTTAATATTATAAACAGCAGCTACTCTAATTCCTTTCCACTGCCTCTCTCTCTTTACCCATCCTGAGGCATCCTGTGGTTGCACCAGCTAAAGCTGTGTCCCACCTCATGAAGATTATGGACCTTTACAGAAGTAGATGCCGACCCCGCAAGCATCCTGAACCATCTAGTACCAGGGCCATTTGGATTCGACTTCATGTGGAGTTTGGACATTAGACCTCTTAGAGTGTTAAAAGGATCTGGCATGGAGAAGCTGGTGTTGGATCTATGATGATCCTCACTCTACACACTTCGCTCCTCACTCATCATTTCTCACTCATCACTCCTCACACTACACACTTCTCTCTTCACTCATTACTCCTCACACTACACACTTCTCTCTTCACTCATTACTCCTCACTCTACACACTTGACTCCTCACTCATCACTCTACACACTTCTCACTCATCACTCATTACTGCTTACTCTACACACTTCTCACTCATCACTCTACACACTTCGCTCCTCACTCATCACTTCTCACTCATCACTCTACACACTTCGCTCCTCACTCATCACTTCTCACTCATCACTCTACACACTTCGCTCCTCACTCATCACTTCTCACTCATCACTCCTCTCTACACACTTCGCTCATCACATATCACTCCTCACACTACACACTTCGGTCCTTACTCATCTCTCCTCACTCATCACTCATCACTCTACAATCTTCGCACTCATCACTCATTACTGCTTACTCTACACACTTCTCACTCATCACTCTACACACTTTGCTCCTCACTCATCACTTCTCACTCATCACTCCTCTCTACACACTTCGCTCATCACATATCACTCCTCACACTACACACTTCGGTCCTTACTCATCTCTCCTCACTCATCACTCCTCACTCTACACACTTCTCACTCATCACTCATTACTCCTTACTCTACACACTTCTCACTCATCACTCTACACACTTCGCTCCTCACTCATCACTTCTCACTCATCACTCCTCACACTAGACACTTCTCTCTTCACTCATTACTCCTCACTCTACACACTTGACTCCTCACTCCTCACTCCTCACTCTACACACTTCTCACTCATCAATCATTACTGCTTACTCTACACACTTCTCACTCATCACTCTACACACTTTGCTCCTCACTCATCACTTCTCACTCATCACTCTACACACATTTCACGACACTCATCGCAATTAACTCCTCATTCATAACAATTCATTCCTCATTATTTACACCTCACTCCTCAACCATCACTTCTTACTCTTCACACTTTATTCCTTACTCTCACGTCTCACTCCTCACGTTTAGTTACGAAAACCACAGGGTCGACAAGACCTCATACATGCAGTGGCTCATGTTGTCATGCACATGACATCGGCACGCCTTATTCACAACGTGATCTTAATTTCAAAACGTGTACAGATGCGGTTAGAAACTGCTGTCTGAGAAGCAGGACTTAACAGCTGAGAAGCACATCTGCGGGCAATGCGAGTTCAGCAAAACTATTTGAGAACCACAAGAATCTTACAAGATAATAAATACAGAATGTTCCAACATCTAATCAGATTTAATCAAAGCATCCAGAAATGTCGGCGAGAACAGACTATGCTTACATTCCATGTTTATCGTCTAAAAAGTACAGATTAAATTATTTATTTTTTTATAAATATATTTATATTTTTTTAACCAGTAAAATCAAACTGAGATGTATTTCCTTTACAAGACCAGAAATAAGACATCAGAGCTACAATCAACAATATTTTCAGACACAAGACAAGTAACAATTCTAAACTTTGAAACAATGCTGATCTGAGTAAAAAAGAAAACAACACAAAACAAACAACCAACCAAAAAAAAAATGGAGTGGCACGAAACCAAGAATGTGAATGTATTACAATGGTCCAATCTTTAATTAAGAATCTGTGGCAAGACTCTTCATACAATCTGGCAGGAATTATGCAATTCTTTACCACAAAATCTAGGCACAAAAGTAAGGATCCAGATGTGCAACACTGGTGTGTGTGTGTGTGTGTGTGTGTGTGTGTGTGTGTGTGTGTGTGTGTGTGTGTGTGTGTGAATATTTATGATTGTAGTGATTGATATAAAAAACGCACTGTGGGATTTTTGATAGAATGTTAATCAAACAAATACAAAATAAGTGGAAAAGTTCAAGGAGTGAATACTTTTGCATTAGACGACTCAATTGTAAATCATTTGTAATCGAATCTGAAACAATGACACAGCACAGATGTTAGCCAAGTAGATAGCGATGTCCACAGAGAGTGGCGTTTAGAAGAGTTTCCCAGCCACTCTCTATGTACAGACTCTGCGTGAGGCTGTCTGTCTCGTCCTCTGGGACGTCCTATCGACTCTGACACTGACGTAGATGGAAATGCTTCCTTTATCTCACAGGAAGTTGTCCGTTTTTGCATTTTGAGGAATGCTATTTTAGATTTCACCCCTTTTAATAACAATGCAAAAAAAAAATAAACTATGGATTAGAATTATAAGTTCATTTTTTATGATCTGATCTGTCAAAGTGTGTAACTTAAGGCCAAACTCATTTCAACCCCAGAAAAGAACTCTGAACATTTCCATCCTGTTAAAGCCATTCAGGACAGGAAGAACATAATCCTGCTTTTGCTGAACTCATTCAGCTTCCCCTGAATACATCTGTAAAGTCTCAAAGTGGATCTCAAAGAAGCACCACAATAAAAACCTCTTTTTTTTTAAACACGACTGGAAGTTTGCCACTCCCTAACTACAAAAAAATAAATAAAGAGAGAGCGAGTCAGAGTGAGTGCTTCCTTTCAGGTGTCTGGGGATTCAAAAGAATCAGACAACACTGAAAGAGTTGTAGGAAGTGAAGGTCAAACATCAAGATTATAGTATTTGAGGAAAACAGAATATGGAAAAAAATAAAACTTCAAAATAAATAATTGAGTGAAATCATATGACTCGAGTTCTAACAGTAGTGCAGGAAAACATGAATGCGCTTGTTCTAATAATGATAGTCAAAAGAATCAGACAACACTGAAAGAGTTGTAGGAAGTGAAGGTCAAACATCAAGATTATAGTATTTGAGGAAAACAGAATATGGAAAAAAATAAAACTTCAAAATAAATAATTGAGTGAAATCATATGACTCGAGTTCTAACAGTAGTGCAAGAAAACATGAATGCGCTTGTTCTAATAATGATAGTAATGGATTATACCAGCAGCTTTTTTTTTTTTTTTTTTTAAAGAGCAGCTGTTTTTTTTTTTTTTTAAAAGAACATGATATGGTCAAGTTTTCTTCAGAAGATGTTTGTTTAACATTCATAGTACTGGAGACTCCCAGTGTCAGGTTTGGAATAGTACATTTTTAAGTTTTCCAACATCTTCTGGACAAAGAGATGACAACAAATGGATTAAGAGTGAACAAGCATTTATAGTATAACGTACATTATAGCATTATTATTTATAAATACAAAGATAAAGTTGAGTGTATAACAGTATTTTTATGTATGTAATAATCAGCATGGTCATTATAATGCAGGTGTGTGTGTGTGTGCATGTGTAAGTGTGTGTGTGTGTGTGTGTTGAGCACAGTCGTGTGTTCAGGTGGAGATCATCACAACACTTTTTTTTAGCTGATTATGCACAGAAATCAGGGAGCGGATGCCATGTGTCTCGTTTAACAGCAAAGATTCGACTGTTGACCTCCAGAACATTAGACATGTGGTTCAGTGAACTGTACCTCAGCGAGCAGATCAGAACACAAGTTCATAAACACTGAAATATGAACTTGTCCAATGTACACTGACTCTCTGTGACACAAGAATGTACAAGGACATCAGACAACTAAAAATGAAGCATCACAGCACTTAGGGGAAAACACATTCGCAGATAAACAGCACATTGCGAGCAGAATGAGAACATAAATCCTACACTCACTTCACACAAAAATGAACAATATATTAACTCATTTATGTGGGAGGAAATCATTCTTTCTAAAAACGGTATCTAAACCCTTTCTAATAATATGTAATCAAATCATGTTCGCTATATCACATCCTGAATACTCCAGCAATAGATGCTTAATTCTCTATGGATATGCAGAAGTTAAACAACCAGAGGAAGGGAAATAAAGCAAGGGAACAATTTGCCAGAGAATTCCACAAAACTAAAAAAAACTGAATCAAACAGGAAACCTGTAAAAGCCACTAGAGGGAAAAAATGGAATACATGTCTGTGTTTATATAAGGCTTAGAAATTCACTTTTACTTCCATGAGCTTCACTTCACAATATATCATATTAGGTGCACAAGTTTCATATTAGGTGCATAAGAGAGAGAGAGAGAGAGAGAGAAAGAGGGAGAGAGAAAGAGAGAGAGAGATAATAACTTCCCACACTGTGATCCTCAGGGGGATGCACAGTCCCTGATGTTGATGATGTTAATGATGATGATGATGATAACAGTCGATTGGTCAAAAAAAACAAACAGAAAAACGGCTGCTTAAAGCTGAAGGTCTGCAACTCTATCTAGCAACAGGTTTAAAAAAATATATATAATTAATTTTAAGGTTATAACCATAATCCACCATTGTCATGGACTTGTCTTCCTTTAGTTTTTTTTAAATTAATGTGTATATGATTAGAAGAAGAAAAAAAGATCAGAAACAGCCTGTAATTATTATAAGAGGTGTAAGAGCGCCCCCTAGTTTCCTTATGGCACAATATGAACTCATTCACTGTTTTATTAAACAATATTTTTTTATAATCATAAATTATGTGATGGTTCAAAGGTATAAAAGGCAATTAGATTAAAAGACAGGGATGTGTGTGTGTGTGTGTGTGTGTGAGAGAGAGAGAGAGAGAGAGAGAGAGAGAGAGAGAGAGAGAGACCTAATCATCTTGGATTAAAAACTGTCACAAAAAAAAAAAAGAAACTAATCTAAATAGTAAAAATAATGTTTAAAAAATATATATAGAAATGACTCACTGACTCATGACTCAAAAACTACTCATTTCTTCAGTGTGTTTAGAATAAATCTTTTTCTGCACTGGTTCTCTATGACGAGAAGTTCTCAAACTGACCAGTGGACAAAATAAAAAATGATTATTAAAATACTAGTAATAGTTTTTTGTTGTCATAATAATGCATATCTGATTGAACACTTTATAGTGTGATTCTGATTATTTGCAAACATTTGTCCACATCTGCAAACACAAAAGGCACTCAAAACCCAGAACACAAACCCACACTGATTTCTCACACACAAAAATGAAACTAAGCAGAAATATCTTACCTTCTTGATTTCCAGCTGCCAGAACAGCAAAAGTGTCTCAGAAGTCCATGCCTGAGCTCCGAGGATGTGTGAGAGTGTGTCCGAGCTTGATCGCAGCGGGCACTGACGTGCGACTCGCGTCCGAACGGTTCCATATAAACGACTCTCTAAAACGTGACTCGTTATGCGAGAATCGATTCGCGACTGCCACTAAAGAGACCTTTTCTTGATTTGTCTACACACTGAAGCAAAGTGGTAATACATTAAACAGGTGGGGCTTAAAGACATTTGAGTTTTCGTTTTTTCCCCTTTCTTATAAAACAAGCCGCGATTCTTTTTATAATTAATGAATCGATTCAAAACTCAAACGATTTGACTCAACTGAATAAAATAACTGTTTCTAGACTGGAGAAACATTTCTGAATTATTTTTGTAACCTTTAAAATATTAAAGTATAAAAAGTTTTTTCTTTTGTATAAATTACAATGAAAGATTGTTTAGTAACTTTCCTAATTACAAAATATATCCTATTTATAAAGCTTAAACCAATATAATTATCAATTCAATAGGTTTGCCATCAGTACGATCAAAAAACCTACAATAACTATTAACATTGCTAATAATCAATAAATGGTGTTTTGTTTAAAAAAAAAACACAGACATCTCCACAAATCCCACAGAAGTGTATTGAATATATTAGAAGTGGTCACAGGTACAAGATAAAATCTCATCATCAAACCTAGGAAACATGAATCCAACACAATGAGAATTTTTGTTTGGAGAAAGTGCTACAGCAGTATTGTAATGAATAATGTCCAGTCCGTTTACATGAAAATGTACATCAATTTATGTGTCTTGTAATGATTGGTTATGCTTTGATACAAGAAACAGGTTTTTATTTAGCAATAAAAAGTTCACCACATGATCGATGCGCACACGCGCACACACACGCACACACACACACACACAACAATATAATTTAATATGATAATTTAAGAGAGGTGAGATGATTGCATGTGTTCAGGTTCTCATATTTAATCTTTCACTCGTATTTTCGTACCTACTGGTGTAAACAACAAACACATTTTCCATTCACAAATGATTAATTCATGCAGAAAAGAAATTCAGAATGTTAGCGAGAGAGTGGTAAGATTCCATGCCAGCGGGTTATGGAGAAAATTTTACACATTACCACCATCTAAATCTCTCCACGCACGCACACAAGCATGCACCCACACACACACACACACACACACACACACAGGAGATAATGCTATAAAGGCGAGGAGGTTATGCTGCATGTACAACAGCGGTCATAACCAGACGCTCCACTAGGAATTATTATTATTATTATTATTATTTTTTTAACTTAGCACTACATGGCGATCGAACACAGACTTGCGCTGCTCCTGGACCTGTCTCCTCCAGCGCTGCTGCGCGTGCTCCACCTTGTTCAGCATGTTGGTGCGAGAGCGGGAGCGGGAAAGCACGTCGTGAGCGTTTGCGAACGGCTGCTGGTCCTGAGAATCAAAATGAATTAATCAATTAATGAAACAATACAGAAACACACACTGCTTTTCTGTGCATCATTAACTGTAACAAATCTACAAATTAATAATAGTTTTATGTGATTGAATATCATGTGAATACATTTTTTTTTTATCCTGAATTTGCACTCATTATTGCTTATTTCCCAGCTACTATTTCAACTTGTGATTAAACTGATTTTTCATATATACTGTGTGTGCTGTCACTGTTTCTGGGTCTGTGGGTTTATTTATGAGCGAGTTGGCTGTTGGAGAGATTTTTCATAGTTATTTACCCCGACGTCATCGTCGCTCTGGATGAGCTGTGAGTGTCCGAACAGGCGGCGTTTGAGTATGGGCTCCAGCAGAGTCAGATACACCATGTAAAGCAGCAGCAGCCCCAAAACAGACAGATAGATGATGATGGTCCCCTGGAAAACCCAAACACCAACATTTAGCTTCACAAAAAGAGTATGTAAAAAAACTGAAGCCTGCAGACCTAGAAAATATATACTGTATAAATATATTCTGTTTATACAGATAAACAGTACTGTACAAACCTATGTGTGGAAAAATGCTGTGAAGTGAGAGTGCTTTCAAAAATAAGTGTTCATATATTTTTAGCAATTAACAAAACAGAAAGTAAATGAACAGAAATTAAATCCAAATTAAAACAATATTTGGCGTGACTCCACTTTCCTGCAAAACTGCATACGTTCTTTTAGGTACACTCCCACACATTATTGAAAGTAAAACGTCAGGGAGGTTGGTCCAAACATTGTGTTCGGACTAACCACAGATTTCATCCCACAGATCATCCTGGGATGAAGGCTGCCTTAAATCCTTTTGTCTCTTCATGTAATCCCAGACAGACTCAATAATAAGAGACGCCTCCCTGATGGTATTGCATGATGAATAAATAGCTGTATGTATTTCTTACCACTGAGGATACCATTAATCCTGACCAAATCTCCAACTCTATTTGAAGAAATGCAGCCTCAAACTTGCAGGAAACCTCCACCATGCTTCACTGTACCCTGCAGACACTCATTATTGTACAGAGCTTCAGCCCTTTTGCAAACAACTTGCCTCCTGCTACGGTTAAATATTTCAGATTTTGACTCATGGGTCCGGAGCACCTGCTGCTATTTTTGTGCAGCCCAGTTAGTCAGTTTTCCAGCATAGTTGAGTCATTTAGCCTTGTTTCCATGTCATCAGTGTGGCTTTATGACCACTTCTTTATGACCACTTCTTACCAGACATCATAGAGTAAATCTTCCTGGGTCCCACTTGTTTTCGCCAGTTCTTTGCTGATAGCACTGCTCGACATTAAATGTTGAAGAGGAGTAAGCATGATGTGTCTTTCATCCACTGCATTAAGTTTCCTTGGCCGACCACTGTGTCTCCGGTCTTCAACGTTTCCCATTTCTCTAAGCTTCTTCAAAATAGCTTGAACAGCGCATCTTAAAAGCCCAGTCTGCTTTATATCTTTGCCTGGGAGAGACCTTGCTGATGCAGTAGAACTACTGTGCGTCTTGGTGCAGTGCTCAGGCTTGCCTTGGTGTGTGACCTGTGATGTGAAACTGTCCTTCACAACCTCACTTTTGCAGCAACTGTTAACCGTTGAGCCCCCAGTTATAAGCCTCCTACACAGCTGTTTCTGTTTCAGTCAATGACTGTGTTTTAATCTACACATGAAATTGATGATCATTAGCATCTGCTGGGTATAACTGGTTAATCAGACACCTGACTCCTACAAAATCTTTTTGACTTTTTGAAAGTGTGCAAAGTGTAAGAATTGAAAGCCAGAGGGTGGTCACACCATATATTGATTTTCCTTCTGTTAATTAACTTTCCTTTTTTTTTAATTGATAAAAATAAATTATTAATTTCAGTTTTGAAAGCATTCTCACTTATCATTTTTTCCACAAGTGCTTAAAAGCTTTTACACAGTACTGTGTGTGTGTATGTGTGTGTGTATAAATTTATAGAATGTCTAAAGCAAATTAAAAAAAAAAATGCTGTAAAATAAAGACGACTTCAAACATAAAATAAAACTAAACTTCTGATATCAGATTACATTTCAGTTTGTTAAGATCAACCCTCATATGAATACATATGGATGATTATACAATAACAGCTGTAGTGATGATGTAGTGACGCTGTATCTCACTTTAATCGTTCCCGAGCTTCTCTCCTCATATTTACACTCGCAGCGTAAACAGTACGCCTCCACGTCTTTCCCTTCCACTGGCATCGGCTCCACCACATGAAGACAGATACTGAGTGCAAGAAAAGAAAAAAATAAAATAAAATGTTACACATCCTTACACAGCATATTACACACTACACAGGGCTATAGCGCCTCCTAGTGCTATACAGCTCGAGATTAGTGACTCGGAGTGTTAAATCATTACCAGTCCTTCAGAGAAACGTTCTGATTGTAGATTTGTCCTTCAATGTCTTTGTAGGGGGGGCAAATACATTTACACCGGATGTCCTCAGAATTCTGTGAAAAGGAAAATAATGACAAGATTTTTTTTATAGCTTCAGTATAGTAATTCAGTTTTCTATAAACACCAATGAGGAATATTTGTAAAGCCAGGTTGAATCATCAGTCTGAAAAGTGTAGATTATATCCAGAGCCATTATATCCATTAGCAAAATAATATGATTTTAACACAAATGAAGGGATAGAAGTTTAAAAGAAGTGTGGCTATAGGAGAAATATAGGTTTTATTTGTGCTCAGTTCATTTCCAGTTCTTGTACAAAAGCAAGTCAAAAGAAAAATTTGCAATGATATTGTTCCACAGTATATTTTCCACATAATACAGTTATTCCTTTTTTCTATTATTGTTTTTGTTTGTTTGCAAATCAACTTCAGTGAACTTTAGGAAACTTGACATGAGAAAATCATCAGCAATATCGGTCATATATCAATTTTTTTTTTAATATATTTTTTAACATGTGTAACAGAATGACTTGTTTTTGTAGGTGTGGTTACTTTCCCAGGAAACTGGGTTCAGTCACTGACCCCCACTGACTGACTGATTGATTTCAACATGTATCTTTAAACCAAACTAATGCAGTGCTGTGGATGATAGATTTAATATTCAAAACAAATCAGAGTTATAAAGGTTGAAGATAAAAGAAAAATGTCAACATTTCGCATTAAAAAGTTCACAGTTTTCTTTAGAACCTCTGTCTTTCCACAATGCATATGTTTCTACCCCAGTTACTCCTGCTGACAAATTTATTTCCACGTTACAGGACTGAAAAAAGACAAAGAGAAGAACACACTATGCACGACACCACTATTAGCACCATTAACACCATTACATGCCCTCATCTCTCCTCTAACCCAGTTTAAACCTTTTAAGCTTTTACTGCTCTTTAAACCTTCACACATCCCACACATGTCTGCCAGTTTGTGTGTCCAATCAGATTATCCCAACACCAAAGTGCTGATTTACTGAACATTTTAACCTCATATTACTACTATAAATATTTTTCAGTTTTTTCGGTACAGGGCTTTCGGTTCGGTACACGTGTACCAAATACAATCATTTTTATGTGCGGTACATCTGAGTTAAAATCCGAGTTACCCCATGAACGTATTAATACTAATAATAAACTGTTTTAATAAAAAATGGACATGCAATTTTATATATATATATATATATATATATATATATATATATATATATACACACACACACACGTGTATATTTGTATTTTATATATATATATATATATATAATATTATTTGATAACTATAAATGCAAGCTTCAATAGTAGTCTTTTTTGTTTTGTTTTACAAATTATTAGCCAAATTAGTTCCTTTTTCTTATTGCTAACGTTCATGGCAGCACTGACGTCATTAAGAAACTAAACCAGTAGTACTGCCATGTTAGCTGAACTAGCTACAATAAAACAAACACAAACACACACACACACACACACACACACACACACACACACACACACACACACACACACACACTTACACACACACACACTTACTTTAGCTTCTGTTGCCTGAGTTGCTAGCAGAAGACAGATGATCGTTACCAGACTGACTCCGGTCTGTACACTAAGTGGAGCCATTTTGTTTAGTTATGTTGTTTTTCAGTGAGAGTCGCTCAGTGACCTGCAGCAACAAAGTGATTTCTGAAATATAAAGATAGAATAAATTCTCTCGTGTGATCATCAGAGCCGATTCGGATCCAAATAAACAAAACGCTGCTAGCTGTAATGCAGCAACACTTCCGGAAAGATCAGCTGACCATCAGCAGACTGAGCGGTGAACACAGAACACACACTTCCCCCCGGATTAGGAAACAACGACACAGAAAACAAAGGTTCCTCTGTACTGCGGAACTTCAGAAATATTCCTTACAGCTGTGTGCAAAATTACTTAGAATTCAATAATGAAAAAAACATTTAAGCTTTCATTTCATCACACAACTAAACTTAATGATATCTCACGGAGCAGACGGCACTATATATATATAAAACGTCAGAGTGATGACGTCACAGACAATTACCTCATATTGTACACACTACCTGTAGAGCATATTAACCGTGTCTCACCACGTTATCGACTTTTTACAATTAATTGTTTTGACCACTAAGGACAGATTCACAAATAACATGCCTGATTTGCCTTAATTTCTAACTAAAACCCTAAATGCTAATAATCTTGTTAAAATGGCTAAAAACATAGACACTGTTGCCTCAATCCGGTTAAAAAAGTTTAGAGGAAAAAACACCTGCACCAAGGTATAATAGTCATACACATGCCTTTAAGAAAACAGCCCGTAATCTGTAAAGAAAATGGACGGATATTAAATTGGATTTTTTTTTTTTTATTGTGTATAAAGACAGTATGCTCAGCTACAGACAGGTGATAAATCTTGTTAAAATGGCTAAAAACATAGACACTGTTGCCTCAATCCGGTTAAAAAAGTTTAGAGGAAAAAACACCTGCACCAAGGTATAATAGTCATACACATGCCTTTAAGAAAACAGCCCGTAATCTGTAAAGAAAATGGACGGATATTAATTTGGATTTTTTTTTTTTATTGTGTATAAAGACAGTATGCTCAGCTACAGACAGGTGATAAAAGCTGCTAGAGCTGAACACCTGAGCAAACTCATAGAAAACAACAAAAACAATCCCAGGTTCCTTTTCAGTACAGTAGCTAAATTAACTACAAATCAGGTGTCCGAAAAATGTGATCCATCACAGTTTAGTAGTGGGGACTTTAAGAATTTCTTCACTGAAAAAAAATGTATTTAAAAGTATTTTAAAAAAAACCCAATTGTAGTGGTCCAACCTCTGACAGCATCTCCTGATCCAATCGTAGCTAAAAGTCCACAACTACACTGCTTTACATGTGTAGAACAGGAAGAGCTGTATGATGTTATTACTAAAGCCAAATCAACAACATGTCTGTTAGACCCCATTCCAACTAAACTACTGAAAAGAAAGTGTTACATACAGCTAAGAGTTCTAAGATTTTAGAAAAGATTGTATCTGCCCAGTTATGTTCTTAAAAGAGAACAATATCTTTGAAGACTTTTAGTCAGGTTTTAGGCCCCATCATAGCACAGAAACTGCTCTAGTTAAAATCACTAATGACCTGTTTTTAGCTTTAGATCAAGGCTTCATCTCGCTGTTAGTTTTGCTAGATCTTAGTGCTGCATTCAAACCTATAGATCATGATCTTCTCCTGGATCGCTTACAAAATTACATCGGCTGATCGTTACCACTTTGTAGACTTTTTGAGAGCTATTCAAGTTAATGCAAGTAAATTATGGGATGCCACAAGGTTTAGTTCTAGGACCCCAGCTTTTCACAATATACATGCTTTCCATGGGAAGTATTATTAGAAGGCATGGGATTAGCTTTCACTGTAAAGTTGATGATACCCAGCTACATATCTAATAGAGACCAAACAATACAGCTCAATTGGCTCTGAGAACTGAGTTTGTCAAAGAATTAAAAGATTGGATGATGCATAATTTTCTTTTTTGTTTAATTCTATTTTTTAAATGATGATAGAGATTTTGCTTATCGGCCAAAAATCAGTACACAGAAGCTCCAGCATTTCAACCTGCATTTAGAAGGATGTTCTGTAACTACTAGTTTAACAGTAAAAGACATGGGAGTTATTTTAGACACCAACTTGTCTTTTGAAAATCATATCAACCAAGTTACAAAAACAGCCTTCTTTCACCTTAGAAATATTGCTGAGCTACGAAACATGTTGTCAATATCTGATGCAAAGAAGCTCGTCCATGCGTTCATGACCTCCAGCCTGGACTATTGTAATGCATTACTAGGTGGATGTCCTGCGTCATTAATAAACAAGCTTTAGTTAGTCCAGAATGCAGCAGCCAGAGTTCTCACAAGGTCGAGAAAATATCACCATATAACCACAATCTTATCATCCCTACACTGGCTACCTGTAAAGTTTCAAATCGACTACAAACTACTGCTTCTTAGTTACAAAACACTAAATAGTTTTGGTTCCCATGTATCTCTCCAGTCTTTTAACACGCTACAATCCGTCATGTTCCCTGAGATCTCAAAAATGTGGACTTATAGTAGTTCTAGTAGACACTCTCTCCCAGTTTATGTGCAGATTAAAAACGTATCTTTTTAGCAAATCCTACACATAACACACATCACATATCATAACCTTGTGCTCCATTACATCTGATCACATGCACATTATCAACTTGCCTTTTATACGACTTTATTTTCTTTGTAGATTTAAAAATTATTTATAAAAATTAATAAATAAATGAAAAACAGTGTAACCGAATATTCAAGAAAAGACACAAACGTGAATATTTACAATACATGTAATCACACCACATTCTGGGTTACTTTCGTTTCTTTTTATTTACATGTTAGATGTACAAACATAAAAATATAAACATTAATTTACTCTCTATAACATTTAATGAGTACGTCAGATCTCGTAGCCCTGCAATGAAATGAAACATGAGATGAATTCCCAGAACTTAGCGCTCAGCATTAGCTGCATATCGTATTTCCTAGTGACACATTACTGAACTTTATGGAGAAAATTATTTCTGCATACCTAAATACCTTTATTACATGTCTGGTGTTGTTCTCAAGGATGCTTTTCAAAAAATACAATATCATGAAAATTTAAATGAAGTTTTTTTTACATAATATACAACAGAATTAACTGCTTTTCCTGCCACTATGCCCAGAGGAGTGCTTTAAAGGATACAAATAAAATGACATGTACCATAATTACAACAGCAACAATCTTTTTTTGTTCGTTTTTTTGTTTTATTTCTCCATACTAGCATGAGGATGGAGTTACATTTTCTCCTAAATGGTTTGACCCTGAGCTCTGAATGTAAGAATGGAAAAAAAAATTGTATTGACCTCATCACACTGAGGTTTTTATCTCCTGTATTCTTGAAAAGAGATTCAGCTTTTAATTCATTCGTAGCAAAATTTTCTTGGGACACCAGTCGCTCTTTCTCAGCCACCATGGAGCTGCGTTCTCGTCTTCGTTCACACACAAAGTCCTCAAACAGCTAAGATTCAAGAAAATATGGATATTTATCCAGTATGAATTATCAGATTTGAGTGCCACATTCCATGGAAAGTCCTCCACTTATTATTTCTAAGGACGTAAAAACCGCAGAACTTTGGAGCGCAGAAACCGAATGAAAGATTTGGGGAACATTTCTCTTGACTCCTGAGCAGTGTAGTTGAAAAAGTTTTGTGGATGAGCGAGAACATCAAACAGACACTTCATGAGCTTCTTGTCCTGTGGAGGAAAATTTCAAAATACATTTATTTATTTTTATTTATTTATTTTTAAATAAAAATGCATTTGATTGTGAATGCATCCCTTTAGAATTCAATATAAAATCAAATGAAATGATATTTATACCAGTAATTCGAATTAATCTGTTTGTAATTAAAACTGTTAAATGTTTAATCTAAAATGTAAATAAAACAACTTTTTCGGTTGTTTCACATGACGTCCACAAGGTGGCAGTGTGACCCTTTTTTATTTCTTTTTAAATAGATTTATTTTTTTAAGAATTAGCTTCAGCATTACCTTCATTTCAACATTTCATTCCAACAAAGTCGTTTTTCCTGCGTTAACCAAAAAAAAATAAAAAATGGCACATTTTGTACACCCCTCTGATAGAATAATAAAAAATAAAAAATAGACCACACAAATGATAATGCCCCTAGAAATTAGCAAAATAACTAATTAAATATAAGTCCTTTATTTTGATTTAGTTTGTTTTCTTATTGTTTTGTTCTATCCTAGAAAAAACATAAAACCAATCAAATCCTACAGGAGAGGGGGTACAAATGTTTGCACGATTTTGAAATAAACTTAGCTTGTAATTCAGCCGATGTCCACGTGGGGGCAGTGTGACATCATTGTTAAAAAAAAAAAACATTACTTGAACATAAACGTGCCCCATTAACTTTTCCCTTCATCCTACCTTTAAAATTTCCTGGTGATTTTCAGAGGCGTACAATCTCCCGTCCCTTACAATGTCCTCTATCAGCTCCTGGTAGTCCTCTGAAACCAGAGAAACAAAACCAAATTTCAGAAGGAGAACACACCAGAGTCAGGGATGTAAAACATCTACATGTTTCCATTAATGCTCACCGTCATATGTTACGTAGGGAACCTGAAAACCTTTGCCGCTGTTCCCTTCATTAGACCTGAACTGGATCCACAGCTTCTTCGAGCGTGAGGTGAAGGCAATTGGCCGCTCGTACGTTTGACACGTCTCGTATGTTGTTACTGAGTTCGGAAGAGCTGATGGGGCACAAAACAAAACGTTTGCCTCACATGCACGCATTCCTGAGGGTTCTCGCTAAGGTTCTATCTTCTCTACTTCTCACGCATGAAAAAGGTTTTACTTACGGCTCTTACGCATGACTAAATAATCTCCACACTCGTCCTCCATGGGGAGAAAAATCTCCGGGACAACGATGAGGATCCTGCGTTTGGGTGGAGGATTGATGATCCACGTGCACTCCACGTTAGCCGGATAATCGCCGGGGTAGTTGGGCGACTCGATGAATCCGGTATAATCTCCTAGTTCTCCTCCACAGTGCCTGTCTGTGGAACACAAGGAAAAAAACAGAGGAACATTACTGCTGAAGCCAAGGTTTCTTTTTTACCAGAAGCTGTGATGAGAAGCAGATCAGTTTCTGTTTGAAAGCTACTCGCCAGTGATATACGCTATATGCAAATAGATATCGCAGTAAAGCTGATCACGTTGCTTCTGGAGTTTCTCTACAAATAAAATGTAGATTAGGATTTAAAGGATGTTGTGTATGAAAGTATGTTTACCACAAAGTTTACACTGTAGTTCTATTATTTCCTTTTGAACTGAGAGTCTAGAGTGGATGAACTCAAGTGTCTTGCACAAAGACCCGACCTCAACCTGGCGAAATATGTTTGGGATGAACATCTTCTTCGAAATCTAAGTACCCAATCTCACTAATGCCCTTGTCGTTAAATTTCCAGAGTCAGAATCTAGCGGAAAGTCTTCCCTGAAGAGTGGAGAAAAGAGGAAAGGAGGAATAACGGCATACTAATACCCACGTTTTTGTAAGTGGATCTTCAGGAATGTTAAAGGGATATATAGGGGTGCACATACTATTGGCCATATTGCGTATAGAATGTTATTTTCTCCGACAAAGTCCGGTAATACAGTCATAAATGTATTTTTATGGCAATGATATTAACAGATGAATTTAATTAGATTTTAATGTGTGATTTATTGATCGATCAACCTGAACTACACGGGCGCTTAACAAACGTTATTTCTATTGATCTCAAAAACAATCGTGATTTGATTTCGTATTGTTATTCATTCCACTGACTTTCATTCCCTATTCAAT
Organism: Silurus asotus; assembly: GCA_024362625.1. Taxonomy (NCBI): domain Eukaryota; kingdom Metazoa; phylum Chordata; class Actinopteri; order Siluriformes; family Siluridae; genus Silurus; species Silurus asotus. The sequence goes on along the minus strand of MU558159.1, from coordinate 115,099 downwards.
GATGCGCTTCTGAATCTTTTTCAACGCGGGTGTGACTTCAACCAAGCACATTTGAATACATCATGAATATTAAGTAGCATGTAAACTGTCTTTCATTAAATGCACATAAAATAATAAGTTGTGCTTCAGCCAGATAGATGCAGAGTTTTAAGAGTTTGCAGGAGTGTCAATACACTTTTGAGTGCGTAAGGTAGGTGGTGTGTCCCTAGAAAAGTCTAGAACGGTCTAGAAAATTCGATTTTATTTTCCAAAAACATCACAGTTTTGCTCAAAATTATTTGTATTTTCATGTGCGTTATATTTTGTGTGTTATATGTTATAGTTTTCATTAAAATCCTTGCTGTTTAGATCCTCCTCATACACACTCATATTTATTTATTTGTTAAAAGGGGGTTCGCCACGTACTTTTGCACTGAGTGATGCTGGTGGATCCGTCAAAGTCTGTGGTGGTGTTTCCTGGACAGGACACGCAGAAGTTCTGTCCAAATTCCACCTGGTAGGATCCAAGTGGACAGCGGATGCAGCGGTGAGTGCTGGTGTTGTAGTAATGCCCAGGAGAACACTGCACTGTACGCAGATCAGAACACACACACGCGCACACACACAAACACACACACGCCAACAATTTTAGTCTATTACTCTTGTAAAAATATGCTTATTATTCAATTAGCTTACTATTCTTTCTGAAATTCTACAAAATGTTAAGATTTAGTGAGAAGCCTAACATTAATTTTTATATGACACAATTATTATAAAAAAAAAGAATAATAAAAAAAAAAAAGAGAGCTCAGTTCTAGTAAGTTCTCAAACCCAAGTAGAAATATTAGCACATTTTAAAAGATTGATCCAATAACCTTTTGAATAAATTTTTTATATTTCATTTCAGCCTGATATAGAAGTTCTTATATCTTTATGCATGTTCATGTGTTTTTACACGTCTCCACACTGCAGTATTCAATGACGTGTGTCAGTGATTAATAAATGGCATGCGGTCGTGTGCTGAAACTATCTCATGTCCTCACCTTTTGTCTCACAGGCCTGAAAGGAGACAGCACCCTCATGCCTTGTCACCAGATTCCCACCACAAGGCAGACAGGAAGTGCGCCCTATCTCCGGCTGGTACGAGCCTCTGGGACACGGACGGCACGGAAGGAAGCCACCATGAGAGAAGTGTCCAGGAGAGCACTGACCTAAAGCAAGATCCACATGTGAACATGATCGCATTAAAGCACTTTCACTTAAACTCTCAGAAAGCAGACTGTACAGGTTCATTATCTCTCCCTCTCTCTATCTCTAACACACACACACACACACACACACACACACACACCTATGTTTTGTCTATCAGGGGAAAAGCAGGAGACCGGAGATGTGTCGTAGCGGTTCAGATAACACACAAATACAGCAAGGAGTGTGAGCAATACACACACACACACACACACACACACACACACACACACACACACACACACACACACACACACATTTACTGCTGAGATTTTGATCAAAACAGGTAGGTTTTTGCAGACAATAAACAGGATGTAAGTAGGAAAACACTTTCAGAGTCTTTAAAAGATTTAGATTTCTGATAAAATGTTGAAAACAACTTTTCACAAACAACTGGGGGGGTGGGGGGAGGGCTCAGAAGAAAAAAACAAAAAACAAATAAGAATTATAAAATAGTTTAAATACTGAAAATGTCTCTTTATGACATTATTAAAAAA
>MU558159.1:99333-112135 GCA_024362625.1 Silurus asotus | reverse complement strand
TATATATATATATATATATATACACACACACACACACACACACACATATATATAAATATATAATACTAATTGTATTGAAAAAGCAATTTCTTAGGAACAAATACGTTTATTATTCTACACACAGGTTATGATTATCTTGATTGTTTGGGGTCACTTTAGCTACAAAGCCTCAGCAAATTGCTTAAATTTACTTTTTCTAAAACTCTCAAGTTACTTTTTTCTTTGCTTTTGTTTCTCTTGAATGACCGTGAAGAGCCGTCATAGCATTGTCTCTGCCCGGGCTTTTATTTGAGCTCCAGAGCTAAAGGACAGGAGGAAAAGAGGAAGATTGAGAAAATACTGAGAGAAAGAAAGCAAGAGTGAGAGGGAAAAAAAGAGAGAGAAACCTTGAAGCCTTTCAAATGCAAAGTGGGTGATTGTATTGAGTCCTCGAACTGACGGCCAGAAAGAGGTTTAAAGGACCTTTCACCTCTATTCAAGTCCCCTGGACTCAAGGCTATTTGATGACATCGGAAAACACTGTGCTATCACAGCGGTAAGGAGCTGAACCCAATAAAAGAGGTCAGGATTGTGAATCCCCCCTATTGAGTGAGGTCCAATCGCTTTCCTGCGCTCTTCAGAAAGAAAAAAAAAGCCCAAACAGCTGATGCTAATTGATTCCCATGGTGTTGCTGAAGTCAATTTTCTCAAGCAGTTCACAGGCCGGGGTCACACCGTGTCCCGCTTTTCCTAAGAAGGAATTTGGCACTTCAACCGGCCGCTTGAATAAACAGCACGGCTCGAACGTCTCTCTTATGAAAACAAACACGACGCAACGATCGGAGTAAATTTATGCACTGACGCAAAATCGAGCGGCGAAAAACGAGCTGCTCTTTTATTATTTCTAAGAGTTTACACACAGCTGTCTGGGTAAAGTCTTTTAACACTTCTGGCTGAAAACCGGATCGCAAGCATGCATCAAGCGTTCAAAGAGCCAAAAGCAACACAAGTGGAATGCGTATCTGCTTTTCCAACACTAAGACATGCCATGAACTCTGCATGTAGCATGATTCCAACAAACTGATTTCTTTTTTTTACAGATACTATGTACATGGAAGTGGAAAAGAAGAGTTAGATCGGTGCCATGCATTTCCAAAGCCCTGGCTAATGAGTCTTAATAAACCCCCTCTTCTCCCCCAGTGAAAATCTGTACTGATATGAAGATCTCTCTCCCTCTCTCTCTTTCTCTGCATGGCAATTACATAGGAAATTTAATGCAAAAAAAATGTAATAAAAATAAAACAAAATTAAATGAAATACTAATAGAGATTAAAAGTAAAAAAATGATATATATATATATATTTGAGAGAGAGAGAGAGAGAGAGAGAGATGGAATAATAAAAAAGACAAAATATGTAAATTGCATAAATCTCTCTCTTTCTCTCTCTCCCTCTCTCTCTCTCTCTCACCCACTTCCCCCCTTCCTCAATCTGTTCTGGGGTTTACAATAGAGCGGGCAAACTGAAAAGGCTAAACTACACTTAGTGCAGGCGAGCGCCGGTGGGGGAGGTGACAAAAGAGAGGAAAAATATAGCTCCTTTTTAGAGCTGGGAGTTAAAGCTTTCCTTTGAGCCGCCTCTTGGAAATTGTACGTCTGCGCCTCTTGAAGTCATCCTCCCGCCTGCCTATTGATGCTCTGGGCTTGTCAAGTGAGAGGGAAAACGCTGTGACACACACCATCACGCCATCTGCGGAGTGAGTACGCGGGCCGGCCAACACAAACGTGCCACATGAAAGTGCTGACATCACGCCCGAGCTCAGAATGGAGTGTCAGAAACTTTAACGGCGGCTCTGCTCCGAGACTGGAAACGATCAGCATAAAAAGCTGCTTTTGGATCGAATAAAGCGACTAATAGCTCTAACACTTGCAGTTTCACCTTAGAAGAAAGACTCGATCGAATGACACAGAAGAGAGCTCTAAAAAGGCTATATGCTGTACATCGATCAGTAATAGCCAATTCATTAATGACCCAGACATCCTGTTTACCCAGCGTGTGAAAAGAAAGCAGGACTCTGATGCACTTTAAACTTTACTGCCAAACAAAATAATCCTGGCTATGAAGTGAAACCCCACACTCATCCCGTGTAGTGTTGACACAAACTCTTTTAAAAGCTAATGGACCTCTCTGACCTTATGATGGTACCATAAAAGAGGCTCTCAGGCTTTGACACGTCCACATAAACAGCCTGGACCACGTTAGTTACAGCATTTAACCCAAAAACTGAGCAGAGGTTTGTGACTTTTTTCCACTGATACAGTGGATACAGTATAGAGTGTACTAGAAGTATGATTTTTAACACCGGTGCACTAGTCTGAGTGTGGTTCTTTACTTTATAATGGAATTTTATATAAAGCCAAATTTGTGTAAAGCCCATATGTGATATTAAGGGAGGTTTTGGCCACCCACATGCTTACTGCGCTGTTTTTCCATGTTTGCATCAGCAGTGGGTGGAAAGTTAATAATGTTCTCTCTCTCTCTCTCTCTCTCTCTCTCTCTTTTTCTCTCTCAATCTGATGAGCCGTTTCTATAGAAACAAATATATATTAGGACAAGTGCATAAACGTTACCCACTTTCCTGACCAATCAAATCCAAGCATTCACCAGTGCTGCGGTATACACAACTTTCATTTAGTCAACTCTTCCATTAAACACTCAATTTTTTTTGCAAGTCTCACTGAATCAGCTGGTTAGACAAAGTTTCTCCTCCATGTTAAACTTAAAAACGATGTCAAAATCTCTCAATTTGTTTTCAATTTTTCCCAAACACAGTCATTAAACCTGCACATGTGCATGACCTGATGTAAAGTGACTAAGTGAAGTATAGATTTTTAGCCAAAACATTGACAAAGAATTTCATTAAAAAAACGTATGGCTCAGGACCACATTTTGCGTGAACAGTTCTGCATTTAAGTACTAATCACTGAACAGAAGACCTCAACGATGATGGAACTGTAATTAATGAACATGCTGTGCCACCAGATGAGGATGGGTTCCTTTTTAAGTCTGGTTCTTTTCAAGATTTCTTCCTCACACCATTTCCGAGAGTTTGTCCATGTCAAAGTCACCACTGGTTTGCTCATTAGGAATAAAGTTATAAGAAACAAACTCAAACCTTATAACCTCTTTATCTCTGTAAAGCTTATTTGTGACGATATCCATTGTTTAAATGACATTAGAAATACAAAGAACCCTGAACTGAATTGAATTATTATTATAAAAGTAAATATAAGTCTATGGTCACTCCAACCTAATGCTGTTACCAGCATTACTGCTACAGTGCACTTTGGGTGTAGAAATGAAGACCTGTGGCATCAGACTGTCCTGAGAGTGGTCAAGAAATCATTAAAAAAATAAGTGTGAAAATGTTTTAAAATTATCAAAATTTCTAAACTGTTCGTACTGGTTTAATAATCTTAATGAATACTTAAACATTATGTAAAGCTGTGAACAGGGATTTCTGGAATCCTTCAAGCTGTTTTCATTTGGGGTTTTTAGGTTTCTTTTTTGGTTTCACCTTTATTCTTTTCTACTTTGCTTCAGCACTGAGTTTAAGATTGAACCCAACAAAGATAAAAGAGAATAATTTGTCTAACTTAGAGTGCTATGTGTGAGTTTTACACTGATAGATGGTTAAAAGTGGAGCTGGTTATATAATGCTTTGTTGATCTTTCCTTAATAGATCAAACACTTTACATGCAGAGTGAACATAAAGATGACTGAGAGACGCCGACTGTTTTGTGATAGAAACACAACAGGCTTTTGAACACCGGGATTTAAAGCTTTTGCTCGTCATGTGGATGGAGGTATGAGAACAATAAGAGATTTAAGAAAAGGATAGAGCCTCACCACACTTCCGGTCACGCATCACTTGTCCAGGGCCGCAGGGTTCAGGCCCGTCTGCAGGCCGCGCCACTTTCTTGGTGAGTTCATACTCCGAGCTGCCGAAGTGCAGGTGGAACTGCTCTCTGTTAATGGACTTGCGAAGAGTTCGGATGGTCTTCTTCAGACGTTTTTCTGAACGCCGCTTCACACAGGCCATATCACAACCCTCTGCTGACAGAAACACTGGATAACCACACAGAAAAATATACATACACACACACACACCTACAGCGTGCATTTCATTCTACTCTCTCTAGCAATACACACCCAGACGTGATCCAAACCAAACTAAACAGGAGATACTTTCACTGTCTGATTTGTGTTTAGTAAGACAGAAGGAAGCAACACTCATAGGCAAAGAGGCAAGAAAGCAGGAGAGGGTGTTTAAAGCGTTTGAGCGCTGCAGCGAAACCAACCTGTTACCTCCTCTGGGTTGACATCAAGCTCAAACAGGGCCGTAATGGATGAGCTCTCGTCCTCTATCGCTTTACGGCCGTGACGATTCCTCTGCCGCTGACTTGAGGAGTTACAGTGAAGCCTCACAAAGCTGAACTGCATGTTCTCCGTAGCCAAAGCCTTTTTATCTACAAAACAAAAAAAAAAGAACATACATTAATAAGAAAAACGCAATTATGGAGCTTTTAAATAAAGAATGTTAATGTTGTAGAACATCCACAAAACGTTATAGCAGCTATACACCCTCATCAGTTCTCTCACCAGTCTCTCTGTTCCAAATCTTCTGTCCCAACAATTTTAGGATTCCTCTTTACCTCTAACTGTGCTGACACTGGAGATTCCTTCCAGAAATTACAGAAACCTCTCTTTACAGAACACTGTCTCATTTATGGATTAAACACAATTTTGTTTCGAATTGCCTAATTTTTTATCAACTATTTCTATATTTATATTCATAATAATTTATTATTAACAAGCTTTTAATTTTGAGTTAAGAAAAATAATCCACACCTACTGACCAATCGCAATCCAGAATTCATGGACCAAAATACCCTAAGATTCATCCTTTCTGAATCCAGGACTATTTAGTTTTCACACACCATCCACAGCCACAGTAAAGAAAACAAGCAGGTTTTTTGTCGCTCTATATAGAGACATCCAGAGATGATTTTTTGTTCTGTGAGCGTTACCTGACAGCACCATGCTGAAGCTCTCTGTGAGTTTTTCCGGACTTCTTTTCAGACCGCATTTTCCCTGACCCCATTTAAACGTGGCTGTGGTTTTGATCCTGTGAGTGCAAGAAGAATCTGGACCGGAAAGAAAATATAAAAGAAGCCTTGTAAAATATTTGAAATGCCTTAAAACACTTTCACAACACATTTATACTTTTACAAACAGTTAGGAAATAAAAAGATTAAAAGGTTTGACCAGATTGAAAATCGATTATTATTATTAAATTATACATATTGTATATAATGTACACTATAAAGTTAAATAGAAATATATAAAGATAAAGATAAACAATGTACGAATATATTGGGCCACATGTGCTTCTTCTTCAAACTGTACCCACAATGTTGGAGGCACACAATTGTATATAAAATGTCTTTGGATGTGGTAGCATGAAATTGTCCCTTCATGTGAACTAAGAGACCCAAACTATTTTCCAGCATGATAATACAGTTGCCTGAAGAAGATGTGGTTTACAAGGACTACAGTGCAAGATCCTGAGTGGCCTACTATAGAGATCTGACCTCATCCTTATTCAAACCAATGAATTCTTCTTAAAAGAAAATCTTAGACACAAACACACCAGGATGTTTGGTATAAAACTGAGGAGCAAATATAAATTGGTATAAATTCTGAAAGCGGATCAGTGATGCTTTGATAACAACATGATCAGTTTATTAATGGGATTTAACTGCATACCCTACTGGTAACTAATACAGAACCCTTGTTTTTATGACATCTATTTAAAATCAAGGATCTCATTGTGAAAGCAATCCCACAGAGATGATAGGGAGACTGGTTGCAAGTGTGAACATGCCTGAGCAGTGAGGCCTACAGTCGCCCCGCTGTCCTCCTCCAGATGATCCAGGCAGCGGCAGGCCACAGGTCACGGTGTAAGAATCCTCAGCGCCTACATATGCAACATACCGGAGCGAGAGAGACGCGGGAGATGCTTGAGTGCAACAGGATCCGAAGCGAAAGCTTGTAAAGCAAGCCGAGTGTATGAAGCGTGCACTCACCGCTGCTGATGTTCACTTGAGACTGACAGGTGAGGAAGCAGTGTTCAGCTCCTCCATGTTTACTGCAGTTCAGTGTCGGTCTCACCGAAACTAACGACACTGGAGAACCACCGGCTTCTGGATGTTCAAGATCAAAACATACTCACAGATAAATTCACTACAAGATGCAGGACAGAACGACACAATCAGAGAACCCACGGAAACTCGTACAGTTGAGTGCAAATGTTTGCATACCTTTAGGACAGGAAATGTCATTTATGGCAACGTCGAAACAAAAATTAACACATTGTGTAGGAATATTAAAAGTCTTATTAATTATTTTCCAGGAAGTTATTATTTACAAGAGGCAGATGGATCAAATGCTGGATACCAGGAAAAACTGCATTTGAAACAGATAAACCACCTCCTGGCTTTTTTTTTAAATCCAGGATTCCCTTATCATTAGGGATGCAATTTATTTGCACTCAGCTGTATAGAAATTAGTTGGAAATGTTTAAGAAGAAAGAGAAGAAGAGCGAGACAGAAAAATACAACCAATAAGCTTAAAAGTATCTCCTGTTTTCAGCTCCCATTATAAATAAATATGCTCACATGCCCCCAGTTTAATGACAGCTTACCGATGCAGTCCTTCTTGTTCCAGTGCAGTCTGTACCCTGCCCTGCAGTGACACTGAAATCCTCCCATGGTGTTTTCACAGATGTGTCCACAGCCTCCATTGTTCATGCTGCACTCATTAATGTCTGACAACAAGGAGCAAAATTCAATACGCTCATTCTTATTTAAAAATGTTATGCCCAACCCATGTACAAATATCTTCATAAATTCAACTATTAACCTATATTTTAATCCTCACAACACCTAACATCCTGCAGTTTAACTATTAATGGAATCAAATCCTTCACCATCTAAATTATATAGATATATATTTGTGGACACCTGACCATAAAATTCGTATGTGCTTTTTGAACATCTCATTACACATTTAGTCCCCATTTGCTGTTATAATAACCACTTTTGTGGAAAGGTGTTCCACTAGATTTTGGACTGTGGCTGTGGAAATTTGTGCTCGAGACACTCAAGAGGGTTAATAGGCCTTGGATGCAGTCAGATCCAATACGTTCCAAAATATGGTTGAGGTCAGAGCTCTATAGCAAGACACACGAGAACTTCCACTCCAACCCATGTAAACCAAATTTTTATGGAGCCAGTTTTTAGGAGACCCGAACAGATTTGGGTCTCCTAGTTGAAGTGAAGGAAAATGATAATGCTTTCACATCTAAAGACATCCTGTACAATTGTGTGCTTCCAACTTTGTGGTAACAGTTTGGGGGAAAATCCACATATGGATGTCCAAATACTTTTGTCCATGTAGTATAAATCTTCTAAAGCCCCGTTTAGACAGGTTTTCCACGTCAAGATGTGTAATGTAATCATTCTTTATGTATATCTGGAATTTATGTACATATCTGACTGGAATAGGTTATGGTGTATTTTTTTTAATTTAATAATCCAGAAATTGCGCTTCTCTCTCAAAGCCTCAAAAATATCTCACTCGTAAAACTAAGCAATTGAGGTTTAAGCGCCTTGCTCAAGATCTGTGTTGCTGGGATTTGAACTCATGACCTTCTGATTAGAAGTTAAACATCTCAACCACTGAGCTATCACCTGTTCATGTGACGTGCTAATGATCAAGCATTAATAAATATTAGAACAATCAGTGTGTATTAACACGAGGTGTGTTAGGTACGAAGCTAATCCCGTCAGAACAGTACTAAAGACAACAATACACAAATACAATGACATAAAATTTTTTTAAAAATTTCTTCTTACACTTTTAGCACCTCAGAACATTCTATCTAGAACCCTGCAACAGTACGTTTTCCCTGTCAACCCATGAGTGTTTATCTGAAATGATATTTCTATTACATAAGTGAGAACAGGAACAAAATGCTTCATAGATGGTGATCTATTGCTGTCATGCAAGAAAAATACAACACAGGGATGTCCTGTTACAAAAAAAAATCATCAAACCCAAGGTGGCCACAGTAACTCCGCTTGGTCAGGATTAGCGTCTTGTTTCGAACTCTGTTATTCAGTGATTAAATGAAGTCAGCGCTGCAGTTAGCGCTTATTATAATCTCCAAATGTGAAACATAAACACGCAATCATTCACGAAAAGCCAGGCGTACCTCCGCAGTGTGTAAGCCCGTAGAGCGTGTATCCCTTATTACACACACACTCAAAGCTTCCAGGGGAGTTCACGCAAGTCTGGTCACACGTCCTCTCAAAGAAGCACTCGTCAATATCTATAATTAAGCAAAAAAGACCTATATATAAATATACAGCTACATAATATGTACACATACACACAATGTAATTATGCCCGTCTGTCTAGCTGGTGTGTGCTCATTTTCAGCTTCAACATCAAAAATCGAATATGAAAGAAAAATCGACACCGTGGTTAATAATAACAGGGAGACGCACATTCCACCGAGGGCGGAGTCTGTGTGCTTTACCAAGAAAAAAAGGCTTCCTAAAGAAAGGCTGAGTTAAGAATCTTCAAAGAAATCCTGCAAGTCGATACGGGCACGCTTCAAGAGACGTTCTTATCTGCCAGCCCAGCTACATACACACACACACACACACACACACACAACTAGAAAGAGAGGAACAGAAGCCTAACCCTGGCAGGAGCGCTCATCCGTCAGCAGTTTGAAGCCTTTGCGGCAGTTACACTCGAAGCTGCCAATGGTGTTCCTACAGAAGTGGTCACAGCCTCCGTTGTGAAACTTGCACTCGTCGATATCTACAAACACAAACACACATACAAACAAGCACCTTATCCGTGATGAACAATTTCATTTATATTCGCAGTGTACTACAAAAACTGACATATTAGCAAATAAATACATGAAAAACTATCGAATATTTCTTATTTTTAGATTGTAAGACCATTTAGTTTATTTTTCTGACATATTTGCTTGTTATAAGAATGATTTATACTCACAATAGATCAATTTTATTTCTAACTGGAAATAAATGCTGCAATGAGAAAAATATTCTATATGCTTAAACCTGAACTAAGTAAAATATCTAGAAATATTAAATAAAAAAAGAAATATATATATATATTGTGCACCCTTGACCACTACACCCATATGTGCCTCTTCCCCTGACTGTGACCAGCATCAGCATCACACACTTATATGAAATGTCTCTGTACACGTTAGCATTACAATTTCCCTTTGAACCAAAAGGCCCAAACATTGTTCCAGCATGACAATGCTCCAGTGCACAAAGTGATTGTTACGCTTATAGTGAAAGTACTCAAGTGTCCTGCCCAGACCTCATTCACACTGAACACATTTGATGAACAGGAACTGGAGCTCAGTGCCTGATCTCACTAATAGTCTTGCTGCCAAATCAACACTAATCCCCAAGAATCGAGTGAAAAGCCTTCCCAGAAAAATGGAGGGAATTTTTATTAGGAGAAACAGCACTACATTAATAATCATGCTTTCTGAATGTGATTTTTCGAAAGAGAATAGGGGTGTGATGCTCAGGGGTGCATATACTTTAGAAATATAATAATGTTTTTAATAAAAAAACAATTCTGTTCGCACCTTCGCAGCTCTTTCCATCAGGTTGGAGAGTAAATCCCACGGGGCAGCTGCAGCGAACGCCAGTGGATGTGTCCTTACACATACTGTCACAGCCGCCGTTATTTACAGCACAGGTCTCTAAAAAACAACAACAGCAACACACACACACACACACACACACACACACACAGACACACACACACACACACACATACACACACAGTGTATTAACCTAATAAAATTCATTATACTTATTTATCTTTCCTAATTGTAACATAGCAGCTTTAAATCTGGGTATAGATTTACATTTAGATTTCTTTCTAATAAAGAACTCGTAGTTTACTCTGATGAGGAAGAACTTCCTGAGACGTCATGAGGATTAAACCTCAAGATTAACCAAACTCTTCCTCTACCAAGTGATCATTCCTCTTCTAGAAATAAATAGTGGAGGGTCCGGCAGTGCTCCGTGTGTTACAGGATTTTCAGCATGAGCATCAGGGTCATTTTTGATGTAAGTAAAATTTAAGTCTGTAAAATCCAAATAAAGTTATCCACTGTTCCTTGAATGCGACTTAGGTGCAATCATTAGAATATCTAAACAAGAACATCCACGATCATCTTCAAGGAAACCATGAGGTTTCAATCCACAGCATTCTTGTAACAAACTTTAGCAGTGAGTGATTCATAAACACTTCCATTTATGAGTCCCAAACTTTAAAATGATTTCTCCACTTATAGAAGTCTATTGAGCTGAACTTATTGTAAAGCCAATAAATCTAAACCAAATGCAAGAGGTTGCACACCATTCGTTTAAACCGATGCTAAAAAATAAAAAAAAAATTTGTGCATGAATGCAATACTATTTCTGTTTTTACAATTCTTTATTACTTATCTGGTATATTTATAATTTTTCTTCACTGGTAGAATTTAAATGCTACTGGGTTTTGTGTTTATAAACTTTTTCGGGTTTTATTACATTTTGTATTGCTTTTATACGTTTTTGTGTGTGTGTGTGTGTGTGTGTTGTCTTTATATATATGACACTTGACATGAATAAATTCCATAAATTTATTGTAACCAGTAAATAAAACCCTGTGATCAGATAATAGAAAAGTCTGAAAGTGATATTTCTGAATGTCTCCTGTTGTCTGGATTACATTTTTGTTCATTTCTGATTGTTTTTTATTTTTCTTCCGTTCTCTTTCTTCACATGATCTTGTTTTGTTGTTACTAAATGCCACTCTCTTTAAACGCTCATATATCTTTCGATCTCTTTTGCTGCCTTGGCGATAAAATCGATATGTTTTTAAAGTGTGTGAGGGCTGCTTTTTGTTCCTGCAGACTCGACTGCTGGAGACTGAGCCTGCTTGTCTTAGTAACTGCATAAACATTTCAGGTGTGATACTGAATAATTTTATAGTATAATGAGAAATAAATTTGAATAAATGAATTACATTCCACATAATATATGTCTGAGTATGAGGGACGCATATGTTTGCGCGTGTTTATAAAAATCGCTGCTGACTGAAACTGGTTGTTGTAAAATTCAGGCTGTGTGTTAATCAGAAGCCGTTCATAATATGAGCATGGAAATGCTCAGGCGAGACATGCGCATACAGTAAAACCCTCCACAAGCAACACGTGAAATTTACCACACGATTACCAGAAGGGATTTTACAGCATCGAGATCTGAGGTGAGAAAGCGTGGATTCTCAGTCATTTCACAGTTTGCTTCCAGGCCTGCAGGAATGTAGCAGAGCGGCCGGGGGAAAAAAGTGCCAAAAAGCTTTACACTTGGATTAAATGCAAACTCTTTACACCACTCCTTAGAAGATTGAGAGAGGAAAAAACAGATATGGTTGTTATGGAATTTTTTTTTTTACCCATCAGGAGTCTGCGCTTGACGCGTTTGTCCACCTCGGCGAGGGACGTGGCATTATGGTCAGAGCTGGCGGTGGACACGTCATCTCTTTCTGCCATGACAAAGGAAAGTGTCAGGAGAAAGATTTAGAACGGATGTGATATACAGTATCTCATTCACTGGGACATATACAGTGCATGTTCCACTTATAATGAACCAATTAAACAGAAAAAAAACATTATTTCTCTATAAAATACATGGTAACTTCTTCTGTATAAGTAACACTGATAGAAGAAGTCTCCAGTGTCAGTGGACATCTATAGGACAGTATGAAGCTGGGTTCATTTTATGTGAGAATAAACAGAGGCTGATGTGGGAACAAGTGTTTATCTGTGCTATAACGTAAATGAGTATAGAGAAATTATTGAACAATAAATGTATTTGTAACTACATTTAAAATAAATATTGTTTCGGTTCTAGTACATAAAAATACAAACTGTTGAAAAATAGCTCAATACTCAACATACAGCGATTATTGTCTAAATAACTGGCAACAAAATTGAGTACACCTCTCAAGTGAACATGTCAAAACTGTATCCAAAGTGTCAATATTTTGTGTGAGCACCAGCGCTATCTAGAACTATTCCTCCTGGGCAGGGAATTTACAAGAGCTGCACAGGTTGTTGCTGGGATTCTATTCCACTCCTCTATACAAACTGCACAATGACTGCTCGTTGACTACAATGACTAATATATACATATTTTAGAGCTGTCAACTGATTAAAATATTTAATCTTGATTTATCGCATGACTGTCATGAGATAACTCACGAATAATTGCAACTTAATCGCACATTTTTAACTGTTGTGAATGTACCTTAAATACATTTTTGATACTCTAATCAACATGGGCATGAACAAATATGGATGCTTTATACAAATGTTTTTTGTTTTTGTGAAATCATACTTGCATAAAGCACAAAGACAAAATATCCTTGGAAATGTTTTAAAGTAATTATGTTGTTTGAAATTATGTAAATTATCAGGACACCAAACAGAACTTTTGCTATGTTTCCACACGGATGGTTTTAATTGCCGGAAGTGTGCTTCATGGCAGATTTTGGTGCTTGCTTTGAGAGTTGGCACATCAGTAAAACAAATGTTTAGTGAATTTCAAGGTAGTTTACTTTATATATATATATATATATATGTA
>MU558159.1:62944-88235 GCA_024362625.1 Silurus asotus | reverse complement strand
ATATATATATGTATATATATATATTGTATTTTTCTATAGTATGAGTAGGTCCCCTGGCTCTCACCGCTGCGGCCCAGGTTTGATCCCCGGTCAGTGAACTATCTGAATCCAGCTAGAAATGTGCCAAATCAAACATGCCGAATGATACACATCTCTCTATAGTATGAGTACACCTCTCACATTTTAGCAACCATTTTAGTATATCTTCTCAAAGGGACAATACTGTAGAAATTAAACGGATATAATTTTGGGTAGTCAGTGTGTAGCTTGTATAGCAGTATAGATTCACTAGAAAGAACTCAACATACAGCCATTATTGTCAAAATAGCTGACAACAAAAGTGAGTACACCCTAAGTGATAACAGCTTTAAGTCGTGTAACCATGCAAAACCTCGTATCATTCATCATGTTCATGTTTTTGTCTGCTTGACTGGATCATACAAATTAGTGTATCTTGTATTAGAGCAGTTAAAATTTGGTGCTTTGCGTACAATTCTCTCATACTGACCACTGGATGTTCAACATGGCACCTCATGGAAAAGAACTCTCTGAGAATTTAAGAATTTGAATTGTTGCTCTCCACAAAGATAGGTGAGGCTATAAGAAAATCTGTAACACCCTGAGAGTTGATCGGAGAGCCTGTTGAAGACAACCTGTCCAAGAGCATGAATAACTGGAACCCAGTTATGTGTTCTAGTGAGACTAGGATAAACTTGTTTGGCTCAGATGATGTCCAGCATGTGTGGCCCTGGTGAGGAATACCAAGAAAATTCTGTCTTGCCTACAGTAAAGCAAGGTGGTGGTAGCATCATGGTCTGATGTCCTCCCATCAGAAACTTTGACTAACAGCAGTTTTCCAACATGGTAATGACCCCGAACACACCGCCAAAATGACAACTGCCTTGCTGAGGAAGCTAAAGGTAAAGGTGATGGAGTGGCCAAGTATATATCCAAACCTAAACCCTATTGAGCACCTGTGGGGCATCCTCAAGTGGAAGGTGGAGAAGCACCATGTGTGCAATATACAGCAGCTCTGTGATGTCATTATAGAGGAGTGGAAGAAGATCCCAGCAACAACCTGTGCTGTTCTAGTAAATTCCATGCCCAGGAGGATTAATGCAGTGCTATATATCAATGATGTAATCACTTTTGTTGCCAGTTATATTGGCTGTATGTTGAGTTATTTTTAGAGGACTGTACTGCTATATAAGCTGCACACTGACTCCTCTGAAATATATCAAAGTTCCATTTCTATAGTACCGTCTGTTGAGAACATATAATAAAATGGTTGCTGAAATGTAAGGGATTTACTCACTTTTTTGAGATACTGTGTATATTAGGGCTGTCAATTGATTAAAATATTTAAACAAGATTAATCACATGATTGTTATCAGTTAACTTGTGATTAACTTAATTGCACATTTTTATCTGTTGTAAATCTACCTTAAGTTAGTACTTTTCAAGTTTTTATGACTCTAATCAACATGGCCATGGACAAATATGGATGCTTACCATAAAACCATACTTACATAGAGTATGAAGACAAAATATTCTTGTAAATGTTTTAAAGTAATTATGGTGTTTTAAATTACGCAAATCATCATCACACCAAACGGAACCTTTACTATGTTTCCACATGGACTTTTTTTGCCGCATGTGTGTATCATGGTGGATTTTGGTGCTTGATTTGAGAGTTGGTACATCAGCAAATGTTTAGCGATTAAAATATATTTTTCTATTTTTGTATCCGAGTAAAGAAAGGGCATTGTGAAAAATGTGTGTTGTCTTCAAGGTTTTAATTTAGCCACTTTTATATTTATTTATATTTTTAATAAAAATTCTCAGACAGAAATGGATACTCATTTTAGCTCGTCAGTTTCATAGAGCAGGTCCCACAATTCCAGTACTGTCTCTTGCACGCTCTTCACCTGGTCACTACTCTCCTTCAGCAGAAGGCTAATGGTCTCCTCAGCCATCTGATGGTTTTCTTTTACTTTCATCAGGGAGACCTGAGAGAACAACAATTAAGGTTTATTCTCTTTATTCTACACACACACACACACACACACACACACGCGCACACACACACACACACACACACACACACACACACACACACACACACACACACACACACACACTTTGGGAACGTGCCTGAGTGTTTATGCTCTGAAATAACGTGTAATCAGTCGAAAATTAACCTTTAGGAGGCTGTGAAATTCCCGCTCCTGTTTACACTCCTAAAACACACACGTCAACTTTGACTTTCCAAATAGTAAGAATTCCTATTGTGGCTCGGATGGAAGAAACTCTACCTTTAGTAACTCTTCACAGTGCTGTAACCTCTTTGTTGTCAGCCTTCTTCACTTACTTATGCTATAAGAAATGGTTTAAAAAAAAGGTTTAAACACGAGTGTTAAATGACTACATATGCAACAATTAAAGCTTATTGTCTTTATTTCCTGGTACACATTCAGACAAATTTTATAAACTGACTGATCACTCAGGACAAACTATTTTCCAAAAATGTGAGAAAACAGGTATATATATATACACACACACACACACACACACACACACACACACACACACACACACACTAGTAGTTTTTTCATCAGAAGAAAAGTTTACCTGCAGTAACTCCTCTTTATGATCCAGAGTCTCCTCCATCTGTTTGTACTTGATCTTAAGCAGGTTGTGAGTCTCCACCTCTTGCTCACGTTCCTAAAACACACACACAAGGTTAAAAAAAGTTTTAAACTCGGGGGTTAAATGTCTTCATATGCAACAATTAACGCTTATTTTGTAACTAATACACATTTTATAAACTGACTGATTACTCATGAGAATCGCTTCAAACGTATTAGGGAGGAAAAATGTCCCCAAAATGTAAGAAAACAAGTACACACACACACAACACACACACACACACACACACACACACACACACACACACCAAACACACACACACACAATAGTTCACAATAGCATTTGTACTTTATTAGAAGAAATGTTTACCTTCAGTAACTCCTCTTTATGAGCCAGATTCTTCTCCATCTCCTTGTACTTGATCCTAAATAGTTTGTAATTATCCATATCTTGCTCACGCTCCTAAAAAACACACAAATGGAACAGGAAAGGCTCACATTCTAGTGCTTTATTATAACATCTTCAGTGTTTAAAAAATAATACGATGTTCATGGGTTAGTGAGGAAATAATCTTACGGATATAAGCTGTTCGCACTGAAGTAACTGCTCCTTTAACTTCTTGTTCTCTAACTGGAGGATGGTGTGAGTCTCCTGGTTTCGAACACATTCCTAAACACAAACATACACATACACACACACCGGGGGAGAAGATGTTCAAACTTGAGTGCATAATGTTCACATGAGCCACTTATATGAATTAACCAAATTAAGGTAACGTAATAACTTATTTAAATTCAACTAATTATCAGCATACGATTAAAAAGTCCTTTTATTAATTAATAAATGAGCTGCTTGAAGAAAGTTATTGCTGCTTACTTCTGTCAGCTTGTCACATTCTTGCTGAGTGTCACAGAGCAGGTTCCCTATGTCCCGCACTGTTACTCGCAAGGTCTGCACAAGATCTTTCGCCTCCTTCAGTTGGGTGATGGTCTCCACAGCCCTCTGCCTTTCCTTATTGAAATTTTGCTTGTACTCCTAAAAAACACACACAGGGCAAAAAATGTTCAATCACAAGTGTTTAATGTTCACATCTGCAATAGCAAATTGAGTAAATAGTTTTAATATTGGTTAAATGAAACATCATGCAGAAAAGTTCTTGTATAAGTCTGTTCATGCTTATTTCTTTGGGCTGCTTAATGCAATTTTTCACTTACATCAAACTCCTTTTGAGACACAGAGATACATTTACACATTTGCTGTACGCTGTCTTGCAGTATCTCAACTTGCTCTTCCAGTTTGGATTTCTGGGCCTCCATTTCAGCAATTTTATTCCTAGCCTTCTGATATTTCTTCACAACTTTCTTCACGAAACGCTGAACACAAAACAATGAATCTGTGCTGATTTCATTTACTCCGACACACACATTGAAACTATTTCATATTTTTGTAACAAAAGGACAAAATGTTTCCAGAATGTGACAGTTCAGCACGACACCACACATACACACAAACACACAAACACCCCCCCCCACACACACACACACACAAACAAACACAGACACACACACACACACACACACACACACACACACACAAACAAACACACACACACACACACACACACACACACACACAAAACTTACCTTCGTTATCTTCGTTAAATTATCATGTTCAGTCTGCTGCTGTTGCTCACAACCCTATATCACAGCAATGGAGCAAAAAAGGTTAAAAACCTATTTAGTACTTAATGTTTACATCTGGAATGGGTCACTGCCATTAGACATTATGTAAATTTGCTTTGGAAATAATTCTGGTCATGCAATTTTCCCTGCATCAGAATTTGCAACATTTTAATTGCATTATTTTCATATGTGTGTGTATGTACTATATATACTAACAGCACAACTGCATCTTAATATTTACATCAAATCACGCTCTAAACTCTCTTCACACTAATCACACATTCTGCTGTATATTTATATATTATAAAAGTATATTGCAGCAAAAATGTGGCTATTACACTGTTACCCACATTATTGCTGCAATTTACTTTTATAATGGTCTGAAGAAAAGAAAAGAGATTTTAGAGTAATGATTGTTGAGTAAGATGCAGCTGTGTTGATAATAAGACACCTAAACGAACACTACAGAATAAAAGTTAGGAGCAGAACAAACTGATCTTGACCTGGTACTGAGGAACCTCTTTGTGTTGGAGCAGAGACAGTTCTGTGGCCTGGTCACACACTGGAAATCAACAAATAAATAAATAAATAAATAAATAAATAAATAAATAAATAAATAAATAAATAAAGCCTTAGATCATCATCTTTAAATGTGCTCTAAAGCACATTTATTTCCTCTTTTTCACTTTTCTCCTGAATACATTTGATTTACTTGAATTAATTGTTTTAAAAAATGTGGACTAACAACACCCTGGAACATTTTATCACACATTCATAAACCTGAAATTTCCCATGAGGGTGGGTGGACACATACACACACACACACACACACACACACACACACACACACACACAGTTAAATCTTTCAGGCAGCACGAGCACCTGACAAACCTGACTCATCATTTCAAGTCAAGCCAAAATGCTTTTATTGTCATTTCTACCATACACAGTGGTACACAGTACACAGTAAAAATAAGATAACGTTCCTCCAGAACCCTGGTGCTAAACCAAACAACATAGAGCTACAACACACAACATAAAGTTACAAAAAGTGCATCGAGAACAAACAGTGCAGGCAGACAACACAGGCCAGTGTGGGACAAATACACATAACACAAGATAGCGTCGACCAGTAAACCTACTGTATACATTGAATATACGCTACTGTATAAAGAGGAATATAAAAGACAATGAACAAGAGTATATGTAAACAAACGCAATGCAGTGCAAAAACAGCAGTAGCAGCAGTCAAGAGGTGCAAAGAAATCAGCATGTAAATAGAATAATATGGTTGAGTATAAATAATAAATAAATGGTGGTGGAATAGATTGAGATGAGTAATGAGTGTGTGTTGAGTTCATTTTGACAGTTCAGTAACACACAGTTGAGAGTGTGTGTGTGTGTGTGTGTGTGTGTGTGTGTGTGTGTGTGTGTGTGTGTGTGTGTGTGTGTGTGTTTGTTTGCATGAGAGAGAGAGTTTCAGTTCAGTTCTGTTTTAAGAAGCATGATGACATTACTTTTTTTTTTTTATCAAAGCACACATAATACAATTTCTTGTTTGTGGTGTAAATATATATATAATCAAGGCCCATATTCAAACACTTTTAAAACATCTTAAAATGTCAAATCAAAATGACCTTTATTTTACCTTCCTTTAAATGTTTGCTAATTCGTTCAAATGATCTTTACTAAGATTGACCCTGACTATCACTGAATTCATTTTTAGGTCGTTTTACTGTACAATGGTTAAGAAACATAAAAATCAGTGCATTTCAGTCACCATATTCAAACACTCATAAACATTTTTTGAGGTTTGCTCAATCTTTCAAATAACTATTATTTAGAGTCTCTCTGTCTATTATATTCTTAAATTTTAACTCATTTTACTGTACAGTTTTTAAAAAAAAAGTAAAGGCAAAATCACTCCACACATTAGTGCATTTTCAATCATAGTCCATATTCATACACTCATTAAACATTTTCCTTTACAGGTTTGCTCAATCTTTTAAATAATTCTTATCGACGGTGTCCCTGTCTGTTACTCTATTACATTTCAACTCATTTTACTGTGGAGTCTTTTTAAAAAAAAGTAAAGGCAAAATCACTCCAAGCATCACTGCATTTTTAATCATGTTCGAAATTCAAACACTTATAAAAACATTTTTGCTCCATCTTTCAAATTATTCTTATTTAGAGTCTCCCTGGCTATTATACTCTCAAATATCAAGTCATTTTAAAGTACAGTTTTTGGGAAACGTGAAGTCAAAATCACTCCAAACATCAGTGCATTTTTATCATGTCTCATATTCTCACACCTATTCAACATTTTCCTCTATAGGTTTGCTCAATCTTTTTAATAATTCTTATTTAGAGTCTTCCTCTGTCTCTGTCTGTCTCTGTTTGTCTCTGTTTGTCTCTGTCTGTCTCTGTTTGTCTCTGTTTGTCTCTGTTTGTCTCTGTTTGTCTCTGTTTGTCTCTGTTTGTCTCTGTCTGTCTCTGTTTGTCTCTGTTTGTCTCTGTTTGTCTTTGTCTTTAGCGTGAATGTGGAACATAATTAAAAATGCAGTGATATTTGCCTTCACTTTTTTTCAAAAACTCCACAGTAAAATGAGTTGAAATTTAATTGAATAATAGACAGAGACACTCTAAATAAAAATCCAAATTAAAAAAAACATGTTTTATAAGTGTTTGAATGTGGAACATGATTGATTATATTTTTTGTAATTTTATTGTTAATAGAGGAAACACTTTCTATTGCGTCTTTACATCTATTTTGACCACGCCCACCATTTCTACTCATTTCACTCATTTCTACTCAGATGATTAGTTTGAAAGGAGAGAAGTAAAATCAGCTCTACATGGGTTGCTACACCAGGACTGAGAGATAGTTGTACCTGCTTCGGGTGGAGTTTTGTCCTGTGGGTCCGCTGATGGTTTCTTTCCATCGCCTCGTTTAAACAAACAGCAAAAAAGACCTGCCGAGGCTGCAATTACCGCTGTAAACAGCAGAGGGCGTAGTGGAAGATCCGCTATTGCAGCACCGAATGGTTCCATCAACTTCATTTTCTCTCTTGATCGCTGTTAAGCTCCTGAACCGCACGAAGTCCAGCAATGGTCTGCCGCTCCGCGTCCACTGTCACTAAGATACATCCAACACGTCACAGAGACACGTCACGGAGGCAAATAACGTCACAACAGAGCGTCATAGGGCGCAATTACAAAGCATGTCATGTTCTCTTTTAGCGAGGCTTTACAGTGCTCTGCTGTTATTCTTGTCCTGAATAAATGATTATTAGAATACAACGAAGGAACCAGAGTACACACATTTACACATTAATATCACAGAATAAACACATCAACAACAAACACAAGCAGATAAACAATAGTATCTGTAATAATTAAACACCAGTAATAGTTATAACACCTATGGTGTGTGTACTGTGTGTGTTGTGTCATCTTTGCATTCAGATTTCTGTGTATCTTTAAACGTAATTTATGGTTTGATGTCGATGCATCATTTAATGGGGAATTACGGAAGTAAGAGGCCATGTATTATAATATATTTTCTCATGATCACAACCAGATCTCCCAGAAGAAGGTGCCAGAGGAGAACCTGTCAAAAATTTGAAGAGATATGGTAGGCCTATTGTTAAGATTTATGTTAAGATAACATAAAAATTAATTTGTGATCATTCGGTTCGAACGGCTAAAAGGAATATTAATGCTCCATTGCCCACTATTTAAGAACTGTACACATCCAGAGTGAGAAAAAGGCTCAGAAAATCACTCTGGATCACTCACATACAAGCCAAATGCTTTTTGAACTTTTGCCATCTGTGCTCTACAGAGCAACAAGACAGCCTGACACAGTCTCACCGGATTTCATGATATAGTCACGAATTTTCATCTATTGATTTGTGTTCATAGACATAAATTTACCTCTTTTTTTCTTGTCACTGAGCACGACTGCCTCTGTCTGGTTCCATCTCTATATCAATGGTGACAGAGGCTCATGGGTCATGCTGACAGAAATGCCAAAGGTAATCTTTTTCTCTATTTTTATCAGAGAATAAGGCAGAAAATATACGGTTGGGGTAAGGTTTAGGGTTATACTGTAATAAATGTGTGTCTCTGATTAACGCAGTCTCCCTAATAAACCTAAAGAAGATATTTACTGTATTTTGACTGAAAGGAACCACTGATGATGGTTTATAATCGGGAGTATTTTACCGAATATAAAGCAGTAAAAACAAGGATAAAATCTCCAGCTTGAATGTTGTATAATGGTGCTGAAGAAAAAAAACAATAGAAAAAAAAACAATAACGCATCTGTGGTATCCACTGGCAGGAAGAAAACTTTGGTGGCAGAAACAAAAATACTTCCTACTGAAA
Source organism: Silurus asotus (assembly GCA_024362625.1). Classification (NCBI taxonomy): domain Eukaryota; kingdom Metazoa; phylum Chordata; class Actinopteri; order Siluriformes; family Siluridae; genus Silurus; species Silurus asotus. Next base: position 79,512 of record MU558159.1, on the reverse strand, counting down.
TTCATTACAGAGAAATTCATGTCTATGAACACGAATCAATAGATTTACATTTCGTGACTTCTTCTTCTACTTTCTGCTGCTTTCATTATAGGTCGCCACAGCAGATCATCTGTCTCCATACCCCCCTGTCCTCTATATCTGCCTCTTTTAAACCAGTCTTACATGCGTACTACGTGCGTCCTACAAACTCGTTTCTAATCCTGTCCATACTCGTCACCCCCAATAAAAATCTTAACATCTTCAGCTCTGCTACCTCCAGCTCCACCTCATGTCTTTTAATCAATGCCACTGTCTCTAAACTAGGGGTGTCCTAACTATGGCGGCCCACCATCCATTTTTAATTGGCCAGGATTAAAGTCTAAAAATATAATGGCCAATGCCCTCACATAATATTTGCATTTAAATGTACTGTACTTCTTAGTTTTAACACTTGGTGGAGCTACTATCTTGAACAAGGCAGCGTCTCCACAAAGCAACCAATCAAAGAAAAAGTTTGCTCAGGGTCACCAGTAATGGTGGAACCGAAGAGACAATTTTGATTAGTTTTACTAATATTAGTGGTTTAAAATTGAGGTAGTATACAACACATCTAGTGAGTGGCCCATTTCTTTGTATATTTTTCTGGATTTGGCCCTTAGGGAAAAATGTTTGGACAGCCCTACTCTAAACCATACAACATAGCAGGTCTCACCACAGTGCTATAAACTTTCCCTTTCACTCTTGCAGATCACAAATCACTCCTGCCACTCTTCTCCACCCACTCGCTTCTCTAACACACTCTCCATTATCTAGCACCAGAGGTGGGAAGTAACGTAGTTCAAATAGTTTGTTACTGTACTTTTTTCTGGTATCAGTACTTTACTGTCAAAGTGCAAATTCATTTGTGCAAATTCATCATGCAACATCCTTTCTTTACTCAGATATAATAAATAAGAACTTTGTTAAATAAATACTCCAGTACTAATAACTCCACCGAAATCTTATAGCACCAAAATCCACTATGACGCGTTCATTCGACAAAGAACCCTCTGGGGTCGTCACCCACCGGTGCGCTTTGTGGCATTTTTTTCTCATAATGCTGAAATGAACTTAAATAAAAATTAACTTAAAGTCTTTTTAATCATACAGATAAGAGCAATACATCATTTGAATCTGTAAAGTGTCTTTTTATTTGTATGCATGCATGGACACAAATAAAACAACCTGAATCTAAGTGAATACTTGCCTCACAGACATAAAAAATATATGAATAAAAAGCATGATAAGTCTACTTAAAAAAAAAAAATTCACGTCAAATACAAATATACTCTGATTATGGAATCTGTATCAAAGTTATGAGGTACAGTTTCTCTGGTATCACCTTATTAACCGTCCGTGTGGTAACATAGCAAAGCTTTTGTTTAGTGTCTGGATAATTTAAGTGATTTATAACACCACAATTTCTTTAAAACACTCACAAGAATATTTTCCCTTCATGTCATTTGAACTCTAAGTCCAGTTTGGTTTCACTAATAATAAATATACAATTGCATAAAGCATCCATATTTGTTCATGCCCATGTTTATTAGAGTATTAAAAAAACTGGAAAGTATTAATTTAGGATACATTTAGAACAGATAAATGCGGTGCCCCCCTTGCGGCCTGGCGGCAGTGAGACGCTTTCGTTGCTCCCAGAAAATGTCTCCAGGGAAGCAACATCCCCAGCGGGACTCACAAACTGAGTGGCACCCCCAGCGAGGAGAGAGCTGAAAACTTGGAGGCTGGGCGGTGTACATGGGGCTTGTGGGGGCTGAAGTGGAGGTCCGCCGCTATCATCCCGAACATCCCCATGAATTGCTCGGTGAAAATGGAAAACTACTTTACTTTAAGTTAAGTAAAAAAGTACAGTCTGTACTTCAACTTTTACCAGAGAATTTTAAAACATGAGTATCTGTACTTCTACTTGTGTGAGGGATGTGTGTACTTTTGCCACCTCTGTTTTGCACTGTTTACCCCAGGTACTTAAACTCGTCCACCTTCACCACCTCTTCTCCTTGCAACCGCACCAATCCACTGCCCTCCCTCTCATTCACACACATGTACTCTGTCTTACCCCTACTGAATTTCATTTCATTTCCCTACAGTGCACATCTCTACCTCTTCAGACTCTTCTTAACCTGCTCCCTACTCTCACCACAAATCACAATATCATCTGCAAACATCATAGTCCATGGAGACTCCTGTCTGACCTCGTCCCTCAACATGTCTATCACCACTGCAAACAGGAAAGGGCTCAATATTTGTTCCCTCCAAATTTTGTATGCTTAAATAAATAATAAATATGCAGAAATGTATAAAACCTTAAGCGTGAAATATAAAAGTGGATACAAACTAACTAGATTAACCATTTTGTGTGTGGGTGGGTGGGTGGGTGTATACTTATGGAAATACATTTATGAATTTAAAATGTATACTCTGAATCTATTTATTTCTATAATGTTGTGTTTGTCTAATGTTAAAAGTAAAACTAATCAAACTGAATTGAATTGAAAGTCGCTGCTTGCTCTTTTAGGACACCAAATTCAGTCTTTTTTACAAAATTGAGCACTGGAAAAATACTTTTCTTCTTCTTCTTTTACTACTTCTTCTTTTTCTTCTTTTACCACTTCTTCTTAATAAACAAATGCATGACCATATATCGATTACCAGTATAGGGTTCAGTCTTTTATATATAAGGTCGTTCTTCTTTCAGGTTTGCATTTTTTCTTTTGAATAAACTTTAAAGAACTAAACTGCTAAACCAGGCCCAGATTTAGCTTCATACGGTCAGGCCATGAATGATTGGCAAACAGGCCTTTTATTTATTTATTTTATTTTTTACATTTTCAGCAACTGTGCACAGAAAGAGATTTAATTAATTGCTGCAGTGGACCAAGAGTTAACCAATCTTGTTAAACAATATAGAAAGAAACTCAGAAGCAGGTTTAGCACATGTAAAATGTGTGGTGCTAAAACATTAAAAACAATGTTGATCAAAAGGGGAAGGAAAAGAATAGTGTGTTTCATTAAATACACATTTGTAAAAGTAAAATTGCTTTTATAACATTATTATGGGTGGCAATAATTATGGAAAATGGAACAATCTGACAATAGTACTGTTTCTGAGTTTTCCTAAATTATATATTTGACAATCAAATCACAAAACTAAGATAAGATGTTCAGTATATTTAGTTTTGTTAAAAATACATGTCAGTAGAAGCAATTTTTTATAGCATATTGTAAGGAATATGGACTACAATTCCCATCATTCAATGCACCATTGCATGACATTAGCCCCTCACACCTATTTTCTGTCATCCTTGATAAGCACATGTATACAATTTCACAGTCTCTTTGCCTTACGTTTGTCTTCATTTGTTTGTTTGTAGTTGTTTCTTATGGGCTTAGGCTTCTTGTTCTAGTTATGTTTTTTTTTTCACAGTCATGTTTCTTTGTTACTTGGACTTGTTTTTGTTTGTATTAGCTCTTTTATGTTTGTGCTATAAATTAAAAGGAATACCTGCATTTGAATCTGCACCCTTTTTTGTAATTAGCACATATAAAATGTCTGACTACTTTCTAAAATGTCGAAAAAAGATTGTAAATTTTATGGTATAAAAACTGGCAGCTGTGGTTGCCAGAAGTCTACTGTAAAAAACAAAATGGTTACAGTAAACTTATTGTGGATCTGTAAAATGTACGGTCAAAAACTGGCATGAAAAGCGTATAAATACAGTTGCACTGTTATTTAGACTACGGTAAACTTATAAGTCAACTGTAAAATTTATAGTGAATTACTGGCTGTTGTGGTTTCCAGAATTGACTGTTAAAAAAATAAAAATATAACAAAATGTCCTTCACTTTATTGTATGCTTAAATGGTATGAAAAGCAAAAAGTTAAAGTAACCTACAACAATACAACAATAATGTCAAATTGTACAGACTACACTTTTTTACTTAAATTCAAAAGCATATTAAATACATACATTGAACAAGCAACTTTTTCTAAAAACAACAGTAAAGAATGTGCTTGATGTTAGCTTCATATTGCAGACCAAACATTATGAATAATTATAAACTTTACCAGAAGCAATATGCAGTATTCAATAACCTGAGCAAGACAGCACATTTTAATAACAGAACGGATTAATCATGAACCACATGTTTGGAAAGCATAACCATATAGATTTTTCACAATTAAAAGAAAAACGTTCTGAAAAAATGATGTTTTCATGTCCTTATAAACGAAAAGGACATGAAAAGTACATCCATATGTCTTTCCCAGACATAAAATATAACTTAAAATGCTGATAATTTACTCAACCATATGCCTTTCAATATGTACAAAACCTTCTTTCTTCATCAGAAGGTATTTCTGTTGTTGTTGATGCCTATTCAACCTTGTTAAAGGTGAGCGATTATTCCTAAAAAATATTCATTTCTAAAATAATCCTGGATGGTGCCTGATTATATTTCCCTTTAATACACAACAGGAATTGCTTGTTTCCAATAGAATGTTACTTTTAGAAATTTTAAAAAAAGGTTTTTGTAGAGACAGTTTGTAAAGTCCGTAAATGTAAAATAAGCCACAGAAAAAAACAAAAAGGAATATATATTAAACTTTTTTTTTTTTTTTCAGCCATGTCTGTGCCAACAAACTCTTCAGAAACTGTCAAAAAAGTTATTTTCCAGCCATAATTCACACTCCATTAATGATCAGCAAGGTCTGCAATGAGTGTAAGGATTCTGGGGTTCACTGTAAGCTGTTTCTTGTCTTTCCTTCAATTCAACTCTGGCACCCTTCTCTTAGGGCTTATGTAAAAAATAAAAAAATAATAAAAAAAACATAAAAAAGAGAATTTAACGACTGACTTAGTTCCTCACATAGATCAATACCTTAATTATAACAAATGAGACCTTACTGTAAGGTTTTAACATAATTTCCTGTAATAGAAATGGTTTAAACCCACCTTTTCAACACCAGAGTAGAGTCCAGTTCCAAAGGATAATGAGAATGTTAACACCATAGTAACCGGCAAACATCCGGCACATTGCTGAGATGAATGTAGAAATGTGCAGTTGAGATCTTTTGGTCATTGCTTAGCATGAATTGGTTTGAATAAAATGCCTTTGGTTATAATACATTTTGGAGCTTTAATAGAATTATGCTACCATTCACATTATATATACAATACTTCTTAAATACAAATCATTAAAATGTGAAACAAACCTATTTCACTTTCTTTTGACTCACCTGTTTTTGCATCCTGGTCAGCAGGACATTGCTCATTTCAGACAGATGTCATCTTTAATGCAGAATGTCGATGTGAACGTCTCTAGGTTACAAATGTAACCCTGGTTCCCTGAGGGAACGAGACGCTGCGTCGAAACGGCGCCAGCTTCTGTAAAGGAGAATGAAGCACTGCAAGGACGCCGGCTGTGTGGCTTAGAGACGCAACCTCTCATTCCCTCAGGGAACTAGGGTTATTTACATAACCTAGAGACGTTCCCTTTCAGGAACTCGAGCTGCGTTGAAATGCTTTGGGAACAAGTGTCTAATCACGCCAGTGTCCCTGACTAGTGTGTCTAAGCACAGCTAGGTCGAAGGACAGATGGGCCAGGAGTGGCACTGCGGTCCAGGTTATAGAACCGGACAAAGGTCAGTAGGGTGGACCAGCCTGCAGCGTAAAACATTTCTTAGAGGGATACTCCAGAGGACTAAGCCTTTGAGGCAGCCACACTTCGGGTGGAGTGGGCAGACCAGAGGGTCCAATAATGATCCATCTGCTAAGGTTTTGCTTATTAGCAGAGAGGCCTCTACTCGAAGGGCCATAGCATATGAGCATATGAGCAGTTGATGAGACTTCCTCCAAGGGCCCATCCTGTGGTCGTAGGTGTCCAGTGTGCGTACCAGACACAGCTGTTTCAATTTCTCCTGGTCTGGGGCCCAAAACAGAGGAGGATAAAATGCCTGTAACCTTACAGATCGTGGGATAACCGAAGGCACCTTGGGGATGTAACCCATTCTGGGGTACAAGAAGGCACTGGCCATATCTGGAGTAAACTCCATGAAGGATGGGGGCCACAGAAAGGCCCTGTAGGTCTCCGACTCTCTTGAAAGAGCAAATAGCAAAAAAGAACATGGTCTTGATAGAAAGATGCCTCCACAACGACTTGGCTAAAGGTTTAAAGGGGTGCCCAGAGAGAGCCTCCAAAACGACGGCCAGGTCCTACCCGGGCACTCGAGGATGTACCGGAGGCTGGTGCCACAAATAAAGCGTGTCACAAGATGGTCTCTGCCCAGAGACTCCCCTGCTACGGGGGCATTAAAATGGCTGACGTGTAGACTACAAGCAGAACAGAAGCCATCTGGCAGCATACGACCTCCTTGCGGAGGGAGCTCTGGGGTGGAGAATGGTCTCTACCACCTTGGTGGAAAAGGCCAGAACTTTGGAGCTGTTTCACGGATGGTTTGCTCAGCCACCTTGGAGCTACCAGGTGGGCTTTTCCGAAGGTGAAGAAAATGCTTCAACGTTAGAGGCACTGAGCCCTGAGACAGGAACCTGGGATCTCTCCAAACATCTAAGGCACGTTGGCATGGCCGCGTTTCTGATTTGAGACACGACCTGCTTGAGGGTAAGCATCCTGAACAACTCAAACAGAAGCTGGGGTAGGCTTCACTCCATGTGCATTTTATACAACCTGTTCATGACGTCACCCCGCCAGTGACAACCCGCGTCCATTTTTGACTGATTGCACACATTATTTCAGAGCATGAACATTCCCAGAGCATTTAGACGCAAGCTCGAGTTCCTGAAAGGGAATCACTAATTCTGTTAAACGAACAGTTCCGTGCTTCTTAGACATGTTAGAGGTAAAAGATGACTTGCTTTGAAAAGCACGTTTGCATCTTCTCACTGGACATTGCATGACCTTCCTACATTTTTTTTAAGTGAGCAACAAGACAAGGTACAATTAAGTATTGTAGCTACCATAATGGCACTGATGACTTCATATATGGATTAAGAGGGTAAAGCACTTTGAGCACTGATTGGACAATTCAAAAAGCAATAACTTTAAAACATGACATGTTTATAATGCTGTTCTAAAAATTATGTTTAAAATAATATATATATATACCATATACATGCACTATGATGCCTATGGCCAGTAAAGTCTAAATTTTAAAACATTCTCATTACATTTCATATCAATTTAATAATAATTCCATGTCACTGCATTATTTTATTTGTAAAGACTTCTATCACAATTCATTACACATAATCATGAACAGCCTTTAAGTTAAGTATTCTTTTAAACTGAATTCACTCACGCTTTGGAAACTAGAGTTCATTTCCCTAAGTAATAAGAGGAAATGTGTTAAAGTGAGAAGTCAATATTAGGCAGAAATAGTGAACTTTCAAGTTTACTGTGGTTTTACTGAGTGTGTGTGTGTATGCCGCCTGTGTATGCCTGTGTGTGTGTGTGTGTGTGTGTGTGTGTGTGTGTGTGTGTGTGTGTGTGTGTGTGTGTGTGTGAATGTCCTCTTATTACCCAAGAATCCTGAAAGCGAGCCAGAGGCGTCTCAGTTTCTGGAGTGCAGTGTGTAACTGAAGTTAACTTTTAAAAATACACCATTAGATGCTAAATCAGATCCGATGTGACTCTCCCCCTTTACACCCTGTGCCTCTGAAGTAAACAAATTCTGATCCCTCATTTTGTTATTTAATGTAAAATATTGTACACACATGTTTTACTTTTTAAAGTAACAAATACCTTTCATGTATTATAATTCCCCTCTGCTCAAACATGGGTTGGTGAGAAGGTGTTATTATTTAACAGCAGATCTGTGAGTAGTGCAGGTTTTTATTAAATCATCGTCTTTATTAATTATTGAACTACTTCTAATATGTTCATTCACAGAGTACACAAAATAAACAGATACAAAAATGTAACTTATAAATGAGCTGTTGTTGAAAGGTTTATGCAATGTTTTTGGAAGGAGTCTCCAGTGTCAGTGCTTTATAACCATCAAAGGTGAAGTTGCAATTTTGTTCTTCTTTATGACAGAAGAAAGGTAAAAGGACAAGTTACCTTTTTGAGGCGGAAAAGACAGCTGGTGACGGAATGGCTGTTTAGACCTGCTTTATTGTAAGTGGAAACAGGAAGTAACTCTTCCTGACACTTGATAAGATTAAACACATTTAAAGTGGAATGATCTGTTCTATAATAAATGAAAAATTATTAGTAAGATGCTGTGGTAACATTAAAGAAAGGTGCTTTATACTTGTCACATGTACTTGTCACAGAACTGTAAAATCCTTTCTTTGCATATCCCTGTTAAGGACCTTGCTCAAGGGCCCCAAAAGTGACAGCTTGGTGATACCAGTGCTTGAACCCCAACCTTTTGATCAGTAACCCAAAATCTTAACACCTGAGCAACCTACCTACTGTAACATCATATGTTTTATTTTTCATAACTATTATATCACTTCTGCAGTGCTGTACTATATAATCTTGGAAATTATGCATGTCACTGGGAGTCGATCTACTTGGGCATGAAAATACCCACAATTCTGTGTAAAAGCAAATAAACTTCACTTTTACCCTCATGTGCATTTAAAGACCACTTTCATATATAAAGCACTTATAAACTTCACATAATGAATGAATAATGAATTCTGCCAATTCATGTAAAAGAGATTTAGATCACGTTTTGGAGCAGAGAAACATCTTACAGCCAGGAAAATCCAACACCCAGCCAAAACCTTGACATATACGACATCAAACACAAAGGCCAGACAAGCTATTTCTGACTCTAATGCATGACTGTAAAATCACTGATATTTTGACCACACAAAAACACACATTAATACACAGAAACCCTTAGTAGCACCCACATTGTGTAGCAGTGAGGCACATGCTGATAAAAACCTTCAGCAGCACTCAGCACCTGTCATGTTACAGTAGGTGTGGAATTCCTCACATTCCCTTTCTGTATCTACATCATAAATATCCAATCAGAAAACGTTCTCTCTGACAATGGAATAGTGATTTCAACACACAATCAAGCTGGGGTAAGAAAGGTATCATATCAAAGTTATTCTCCAGTCTTTTTCCATGTGATTGGACATATTGATATTCATATCTTATCACATGGAAAAAGAGTGGAGCATAAGTCTGATATGTGAGAGAAAATGTGAGAGAAAATTTACTCAAAACTATTCTTGTCTTATGGATGTTTTTTTATATCTCCATGCCATCAGAGACACACAAACTCCTTCCTCTAAAAAAGTAGTTCTATCTCAGAAAGGAGCGATTTGACACATTTACAGCTTCTGTGATACACATACATTTAGAACAGTTGCAGATTTATACATATTTTGGGTAATGGATTTTTAATTATAATGTAAAGACTGCTATAGTTCAGTCGAGGTAGTATCTTATCTAGAGCGAGAAGGAAGTGAGAGCGATTCATCAGCAATGGTTTACTTCTGCACGATCCCACCACACTTTAAGGGAACAAAGGAATCTTGAGTTTGTAACTTTTTAAGGAAAGAAACTTAAAATCATATCATCTCTATCACAGAGAACCATTCAGGAAGCAACAACATTTGGTCAAGCCTGAGTTTAGGCCTGCATAGCATTTATTTTTTATTTCTTACCATGTCTCTTCAGGGTTCTAAGGTTTCTTTTTACTTCCTACTATCTGTCAGTAGTTGATCTGGTAAAAATGATTTGCTCCTATCTGTTTGTATGTGTGTGGAGGGGTGCTCTGATTTGGACTGGTGTCTCATTTTAGGTGTATCCTGGCGTGGTTATTTCTGAGACTGGCTGATGAACAGGATAAAGCATTTTAATAATTGAATATTTATTATGTGTTTGCTTATTAATTTATTCACTATGTGTATGATTGGATTTCTACAAACACACTTTTTTAAGCATGATAGCGTGGTTTATTTGCGGCTCTAGTTGATAGAAGAGAACCCAGTGGTGCATATCTTCCTTAATCTATGGTGCAAGTGTCTCTGTATGTTAGCAATTAAACTACATACTTAAAGCTGCTGTGTTTTTTAAGCCTAAATCTTCTCAGATGTTTATCTACAGAAAACTGAAACTTTGCCCACTGCAGGAAACAAAACTTAATTTATGTTTGCAAGTGTGAAATGTTCTTTCCTTTTTGTAATGTCTCTGCAAACTACAAGAAAACCGCAATCTCTTTACTTCCTTTCTTCTTTCCTTTAATTCTCACCTCAGACAAAAAGGTAGTCTGTGCAAGTCTTTACTGTGCCAAGCATGTTTATACTGTCTTTTGTTAGACAAAATAGAAACACAGCGCACTCACACACACAAAAACACACACACACACACACACACACACACGCACACACACACACAAGCAGTGTTTATCACTGTTTTGTATTAAGATCTGAGCAGGTTAATTCCTTCTTTAACCCTTCTTTCTTACATAATGAGAAGCCATATATGTTTTGTAGCAATGCAGGTGTCTTTAAATTATTACTTTTTGTACAATTTAAAATATCAGGTATTTATAAATTGATTCCTAACAGAAAGTGCAATGTTTTCCATAATTCAGAAAGTTGCAAGTCAGCACTGAGGTTTTACTGGCCCTAAATCCATTACTGACTGTAGACTGATAAAACCATTGCAGTTTAGTATAACACAACACACAACACAACACAACACAACACAACACAACACACCACATCACTATACAATACAATACAATACAATACAAGGCATGGGGTAAATAAACACAAACACACACTAACAGCAGGGGGCGCTATACACCTCACTCTGTTAATAATTTTCACTTATACGGGTTAAAGTATGGTTTATGTTCATGATTCATAAATTACTATCACTTTATTTATATATCATATATTTTAATATTTAATATTTAAAAGTGCAAACAAGTAAGTTTGCAAGTATGTGAGGTGTGAGTAGTTTCAGAAGTGCCAGACTGTATGAAGCTGAGCTTGGAGTTTTTGATATTTTAAGCCACATCCTGTCAAAACTCTGTTTTTTTAAGCCAAATGTGACAGGGGGGTTACACAAACACGCAAAACTACAAACAAATAAACAGAAATACACACAAATGCTGACAGAAACACATACTCTCTCTCTCTCTCTCTCTCTCTCTCTCTTTCTCTCTCACACACACACATACACAGAAAGACATGACTAAAGAAAATTGTACAGACATTGCAGTTACTAATTTACATCTCATGCAAATTTCTCTCTCTTTCTTTGTCTGTTTCTCGCACCATGAGCAGGCTCTGGGGGCATGGTCCGGCCACTTAAGTCACTGTGTCCCCTACTTCTCAAAATAATAACAAACTTAATAATTAAAAAAAAATTGTTTTACACATTGATTTTATTATACCATGAATACTGGTTAAATAATGAAGAGTATAAGTAAAAAAAAAATAATGATAAAAAAATGACTAACCCATAATGCAGTGCTAACATTGTCAGCCAATTACATACATGCTGCCACAACGTCAGTAACGTAAATCAGTAGGCTAAATGATCAGTGAAATCGTTCTTCTAAAGTTCTTCTAAAACATTTATCAAAACACTGGTGATGTTGCCACCCGCCCAGATGTTTTGGGGATAGATGGACCTATGCAAGTCGTACTAAGTATGTATCCAACATGTATCCTGTTTGGTACGAAAAATAGATCATTTTTGCAGGCATGGTTTCAGAAAAGAGACTTGCTTGAGTATTTAGTTAAGGCGAATGCAGCTTTTCGCTACCCCTGCAGAAAATATCGCGCCCAAACTGCAGTGCAGATCATACAGGGGACTAGACTTGACCCGGCTTTTATAACCACAGGCTTCCATGACTGGAAACACGCCATGGAAACAAATAAAGGGTTCAACAGACATGACAGAAAAGGGTAAAGAAATCTTGACTCTACTGAATGCAGATCAAATAAAAAGAAATAGATCATTTATGTTTATGGAAGTATTATAATTATAATAATAGTAATAGTATGTGAATGAGATACCCCCCCACAGTTAAAAATGAGGCCCCCTTATTCTGTATTCTCTTATTCTCTGGCACTGACGCTGCATCTCATTCTTTTCTTTCTCTCTCTCTGAGTCTGCCTCTCTCTCATTATTTCTCTCGGTCTTTTTCCCCTTTCTAACACAGTATTGCTTTTTTGTTATCCTCTTCTCGGAGTTCAATTAAATGAAATGAAATGAAATAGAAGGATAAAGATAACAGGCAGCTGATTGTTCTGTAAACATGAAAACCTGCACATGAGTTGACTCTCAAAACAAAATAACGAGCTACAAGAAAGGTTTGAAGATTACTAGTACTTGAAACGGTACTTGTGTGTTTAATCAGTAACTCAGAATTGTGCAGCCTAGCTTTCCATTAAACATGGAGTATTAACCATTCGAGGAGAGCTGGGCTGTTTGCTCCTCACTCAGCTCCTCAAAACGTTGTCAATCATCTCTGCTTTATTCAACGAAAGGCCGTGTTTACGCATGGACTCAACGCAAACAGTCAAGAATTAACACTGAGTAATTCCCCTGAGCACCATCTCCAACACCCGGTTACCAGGGGGATATCCTAGCATGAATAATTCCCTGCCATAATTCCATCACCCTCTAAGGACCCCATCTGATTGAGTGCTAATCCCATTCTAATCTCATTTTAATAATGAAAGGGGGATTCATCTGCTCTGAGACTGACTCATCCATCATATGACCACACATCACTCTAAAACATAAAAAAGCTCCATATCAGACACCACAATGACACATGGCTCTTGGCTTAAAGTCATGCGATTATTGCAGACAGTAATGATGACACTCTAAAACAGAAAATTGAGTGTAAAAGGAGAAGTGCGAAAGGGAGTACAGGAAAGGGTCGGATAAGGCCTGTTAATGAGCATGTGAGAAACACTGAGATAGCAGGAGATAAACACTTACTTTTTTAATGAAGATGGAAAAGAAGGAAGTTAAAGGAAAACTTGAAATGAGACATGAGACAATAATAATAATAATAATAATAATAATAATAATAATAATAATAATAATAATAATAATAGTAATAAAAATAATAATAATATTAATCATAATAATAATAATAATAATAATAATAAAAAGAAGATTTAGAAGAAAGTGTGTGTGTGTGTGTGTGTGTGTGTGTGTGTGTGTGTGTGTGTGTGTGTGTGTGTGTGTGTGGTTAAAAGCAGAGAAATACAGAGAAATTTCTGATGTCTAAGATAACATATGTTCCAGGAAGCAGAATATGAATGCTTTTTTTAGCTACTGTAGACATAAAATGTCATATTCAGCTTAATTTTGAATCAGATAAAAAAAGACCAAACAATATCAGAATCAGACAAGAGCGTACACACGAACATTTAAAACAGACTCTGTGTGTTTCGAATATTGGTTGACTTGGCATTTTTGCATGTGCACACACCCATATGCTCAAACACATACTCATACTAACACACACACACACACACACACACACACACACACACACACACACACACACACACACACACACAATGTGCAAGGCTTTATTAGCACCTGAGATGGACTTTGACTCCATAAAGAAAACCACAATGTTTTATAAACCCCTTTATCTTTATTATCACTGTGTTCTGTTTGTATATTTCTCGCCATATTTCTGGAATCACGTCATAATTTTTTTCTTTCCTGTCTGAGATTAGTTATGTCTTGGTTTGGTTTACTTTATGCTGGTGCTTTTCAAATGCTCTGTTATCAGCGAGCAGTTGGACTTCCCCAGAGACTGAGTGGTAGACAATGCAGAGGGCAGGAATACAGGAGAACAAGGGAGAGCACACACAGGCTTGTTTGCTGGCAGCCATTTTTATACCATTCACCATCTGTGCTTATGACATCTGCTATTGACTGACTTGAGTTAAATTCAGCTACTACAGCAGAATAATACATGGATCTGTCTGAATGCACATGGATCCACTGATCAGACTGTCTGAATAAACCACATACAGTATGTATATAATAAACAAACAAATAAATACATTAATGTGTAAATAAATAAACGGATATACTAATACTCACATATGTAAGAAAAAAAATATTTTTTAAAACCTGTGAAAAGTGAAAAATGCTTTAATAATGTATGTAATCGCAAAATGTATAAAAAAATCTAATAAAAAATAAGAAATTGAGTAAAGTACCTTTATAAATCTTGGTTTAAAAAATGTTGATAGAAATTCATATGTGTAAGTAAATATAAAAGCGTTTCAAGAATCACACATTGAAAATGTGTATAATATGTAAAATATGTAAAATATCTTAAGACATATGATTGTGCATATGATTGTTATTTATCTTGAATCTGGGCCATTTCTGCTGCAAATTTTTTTTAAATAATCGTTTAGTAATCATGAAAGATTCCGATTTTGCATCTCTATCAGTTCCCTAGTTCACTAATCACTAGATTGGGGAGTGAGCCATTTTACGGTCTGTCTTAGTCACAAAATTCTTCTGGTGCACTGGAACATTTGCTCAGTTAAAAAGTCCATGCACCTGTCATTTAAAGTATGTGTCTTAATAAATGCTGCATGACTGGATTTGCATCTGTCTGTGGACTATTTCCATGGCCCTAAAAATTGATTTGAAATGGTGTGTATGCTTGTTTAGTTTTTGTCTGTGTTTGTTTTTACAGTGACCGATAAGAAAATGAGAGGGTTCATTCCAGTGCGTAGTGTGTATTCATAAGTGATGATCACTGTCCTGATGTGTAATAAGCCGATGTCCTTATTGTGCCCGATTTCTTGTATATTATTATACATTATTTTATAAGTCCCTAATTTGTGACTTTTCTGTAAATGGATTCCAGTAAAAGCCCTAATATCAAATATAGTCACACTGTTAACTCTCACTATCAATCACCGCTTCCAACTCTATATAATTTATAAGTAATGTGTGACAATTATGTAAATGATCTTCTTGCACTGACTCATGTGAGAGTTTTGAGATGTGAAACTGTTTGTTATTGGATTGGAAATTCAATGGAAAGATTGAAAGAGGACAACTCGAAGTTATATCGGGTTCTCCGTAGCGACTATTTTGGTTTTACTAGTTTAAATAAGAAATTAAAACTTTCCTAAAAAAAAAAAAAAAAAAAACTCTCTAATGAGAAGAAACTGTCTACATTTGTTTTCTTCTACTGGAGCCAAATGTGCTGCTCAATATCTTTGTGTATTCGTTTGTGTATGTGTGTGTGTGTGTGTGTGTGTGTGTGTGTGTGTGTGTGTGTGTGTGTGTGTGTGTATGTGTGCAAATTTCAAAACCATGAAAACTGAATGATACAAAACAATTAAACAAATTCAGTTTATCTTTATAACTTCCTCAAACCTGTTTCATATCCTTTAAACTGGTTTTAGATCCTAATTTTCTCCCTATATTCACCACCAATCCCTGCCTTCTTTTTTTTTTTTTTTTTACTTTTGGGAGCCGCCTTTTTCCAGAGCTTCTTTTTTTTTACATTTGGGAGACGCCTTTTTCCAGAGTGACTTACATTTATCTCATATATACAGCTGAGCAGTTAAAGGTTAAGGCCCTTGCTCAAACGCCCAAAAATGGCACTTTGGGGCAGCTGGGATATAAACTCACAACATTTTGTTCTGAAATCACCCATTTTAACCACTGAGCTACCACTTCTGATCTTTACACATTAAATCCAATAAAAAAAGGAAATTGATGTTCGGTTGTATATTTGAGCTGCAAAGCAGGTTTGCATTTAACGTCCTGCGAGTAGCCAGGTTGCAAAAGTTTCTCTGCACAGTGACTCTGCAATGACACCTCCAACACCTTTACCAGCCACAAAACTGTGGTTTTTAAATGCTCCAAACAGAAAGAATAAAAAAAGGAAATTGATGTTCGGTTGTATATTTGAGCTGCAAAGCAGGTTTGCATTTAACGTCCTGCGAGTAGCCAGGTTGCAAAAGTTTCTCTGCACAGTGACTCTGCAATGACCCCTCCAACCCCTTTCCCAGCCACAAAACTGTGGTTTTTAAATGCTCCAAACAGAAAGGTCCATATTTTTCCCTCTGTGTGTGTGTGTGTGTGTGTGTGTGTGTGTGTGTGTGTGTGTGTGTTTCAGGTTCATTAGTTTAACCAGTGTGGACTCTCTGAATGTTTACAGAGATTTGGTATCAGTCAGATACTCAGTGGACCAGCTGCTTGTGTGTGTGTGTGTGTGTGTGTGTGTGTGTGTGTCACACACACACACACACACACACACACACACACAAACACACCCTGCTGCCCACTCTCACTGCCTCTCAGTTCTTTTATTATACATTCTGTCACTCAGTTAATTGCTGTTTCTTTTAGTTACTGTGTAATCAACATGTAAACGCCTGTGTGTGTGTGTGTGTGTGTGTGTGTGTGTGTGTGTGTGTGTGTGCTTGTGTAAGAGATAGCGTGCGTATGTGTTTGCTATTTTTATAAATTGTATATCCTATATTTTATAGTCTACAGACCAAATGGCAAAGGTATATATA
>MU558159.1:0-61520 GCA_024362625.1 Silurus asotus | reverse complement strand
TATATATATATATATATATATATACCCCAATAGAGGTCAGTGACGTAGACAGGGCGACTTTACATTGTATGACTTTATTATTATAAGTACTCATGTAATAATATTTATATTATATGGTCAACATCAATCGTTTATTAATCGAAATATCGAGATGTTCAGATGCTGTTTGAGACTGCACATAAATATATATATATATATATATATACCCCAATAGAGGTCAGTGACGTAGACAGGGCGACTTTACATTGTATGACTTTATTATTATTATAAGTACTCATGTAATAATATTCATATTATATGGTCAACATCAATCGTTTATTAATCGAAATATCGAGCTGTTCAGATGCTGTTTGAGACTGCACATAAAAAGTCTGACAGTAAAAGCTCATTTTATTGTTCTGTGAGCAGATCTCAGATCAGCTGTGTGTCTGATGGTTAACAAATTGAGAGAAACAATATGATGATGATGATATCGAGATCATAATAATGCACATTAGGAATACATTTATAATGAGAGTATATTAAGTGATCATTGTGTCAAGACTGATTGCAATGTAAGTGCTGCAGAATGCAATTAAACATAGATTTTTGTCTATTTTCTTTCTTCGCCTCTTAAATGCTTCATTTTTTGCATGGAACATCTTATAATATTTAGTTTATACACTGTTGTGGCTGTTTTGCAGTTGTTAATCATACATTAGACAGAAATGGCCCCCTTTTTGTACTAATTGTATTTGATTCAGAAAAAGACTTTTGTTCTAAATGTTATGCAATGCTCTATGAAATATGAAGCAGTAGTACTTGGTTTATCCCGTGTGTACAGCTGTGTGATTTGAATAGGTGTGTACCAGCGTTTGCAATTGTGTGTAGAAAGATCCAGACAATAAATAGGAAACAATGTGATTAGAGAAAATTAAACAAATGGATGTTTAAAAAAAACAACCTCGTCCACACTCAATGCAAATGTTCAGAATATTTATAACAAAGGGCAGATTTTATTGATCATTAATCATTTATTTGTGTGTTTGTAGTTCATGTTAATCAGATTTTTCCATGCACGTCCTGGCAAACCTGGTGTAATAAGAGAAATATGGTATTCGTTCTTCACTATGGTTCTAAATGTTCTTGTATAATTTCAGAGATTGCTTTAAATAATACATAAAGAAGATTTGTGAAAGGACTCATCTGTGTAGAATTCGGTGTCATTTCTTATTTAAATGTTAACATGTTTGAAACGATATTTAAGCTATATATTTGTGTGCGTGTGTGTGTTTGTGTGTGTGTGTGTGCATGCAAGCCCAAACTAGCATTACACAATTCTCACACTTTGTATTTCATTCCCAAGGACACACAGGCAGATTTGGACAATGTGGCGCTGTTTTCCTTTTGATTATCTCTACAAAAATATTATTAGAGTGATATTACAGGAGAGAGAAACAAAGAGAAAGACAGAGAGAAACAGAGAGAGAGAGAGAGAAAAAGAGAGAATGACAGTGAAGGCGGAATCTGAATCCCAACAAAGACTCTGTGTGTGTGTGTGTGTGTGTGTGTGTAGACATCAGATTGCGATAGAATTGCAACCAAGACCTGCTCCAGGCTTATGAAGCCAAATATAATAGTTGCTTTATTTCCTCTGCGTTCCTTTGGGAATACATTTAATCTGTTCTGAACTCTTCGGAATGTGTGCAAGGAGATGTTTGAGGAAATTGAAGTACAGGTGGAGGATCTGCAGGAACATTTTTACACCAAAGCTATGAGAAAATCAAAGAGAACCTGCCCATCCCCAGTGTATGTGTGTGTGTGTGTGTGTGTGTGTGTGTGTGTGTGTGTGTGTGTCTTTAAGTGAAAGGCGTACACATCACCCCGGCAACCTCCACAACCCTCAATCAATACGCTTCAATAGCAAGGAATGTGTGTCTCAGTGTGACTGCCTTTTGAGGATGTTCCAGCGGTTGACCAAATTCGAATAAATCCCCAAAAACCACAAAAGACATGTTTGTGTTTGGTCAAACACTGTATGCAATAATCATTCGATTTTCTGGCAGATTTAAATCTTTATTTCCAATTTATAGAGTTTAATATTCAAATTTTGTCATTGAAGACAAGCTAACAGGAAGTGCATTGAGGAATGTAACTCTAGATCCGTCGGCCATTAAAGATTTAAACCGTCTAACTGTGTGTATGTTGTACTGAGCCTATAGAACGTCTGAATTGTGAATGTTAATGCGACTCGTCTGTTCAAAGGAGTCTGTGTTAGGAATTAATGAGCTCCTTGTCAAGCTGTCCATTGTTAATACTCTGTCGTTTCTATAGCAATGGTACATTCATGGGAAGTCGCATTGTTTATGTGTCATTACTAATAATCCGAGTAAAAACTGTATTTTAAAACCAAAGCGAGGTTTTCACATCTTTTTAGGTTTACATTTACAGTATTTTGCACATCCCTTATTTAGTTGAAGATTAAGGGCCTTGCTCAGTGGCCCCAGCAGTGGCAGCTAAAACTAAAATAACCACATAAACAACATTACCAAAGTAAGACCTATAAAAAGATAGGTCATACTTTAAATTGACGATACAAGGAATATATACACCGATTATAGGAAGATGATGAACATGGTGTTTCCGGTAACCCTGCTTAAAATACAGGGTTCTTTAATTACATCAAATGGCGTTGAAAAATTGCCGCTCTGCTTTAAAAACGTTGACGGATCAAAAATAGAAACTGAACATGCAAAATGTAGATCAAAATTATTTTAAATTTACACAAGTTTATAAAAACATACCCGTTTAATAAGATGTTTGTTAGCCTTTGTTCTGCTGTTCCAGGTGTTCTTGTGTTTTTCAGTTACTTTTGGTTTTCCTGTCTGGTTAAGTAGTACGTTAGCATACAGACAGTGCATCACTGGAGCATGCTTTGCACTACATGTCACTACAGCTCAGATTACTCTTACTGTAGTGAAGATAAAATACTACGGCTCAATTCAGCTTCGCAATTCCGTACCGCATCACACGGTACGAGCTCCAGCTTGTCTCAGATCGCCCTCATCCATTGGGCCTCAGCTCATGAGCGCTTTGGGGCTCTTATCGTAAGAAACAGCAAGAGACGGCAAGAATACCGTGTGAAAAAAATGAACATTACGAAACTACTTCGAAAAAAGACACACCGAGAGGTCATGACTTTAAGAAGAAAGAGAAAAGCAGAGGTGTATTCTGAAGAGGAAATACTGGGCGGCAAGATGTGAAGTTATTACATGAAATGGAAATGCAGTGCTTCTGACAAGTTGCTGAATAGCAGCAAAAGTCTCACACAACCCCCTGCGCACACACTTACACAAAGACACACACGCACACTCACACATGCGCACACACACACACACACACACACACACACACACACACATAGACAGACACACACAGGCACAATTCCACAGTAGTTTAAGAAGTGAATAGGGACATTCTTGCAGTGAGGCTTATATAATAATGAGAGAGAGAGAGAGAGAGAGAGAGAGAGAGAGAGAAAGGGAGAGAGAGTGGGAGAGAGAGAGTGAGTTAAATTTGTTAATTCAGTAGTCATTTTTACACAAATTGAAACTGAATTAGTATTTTAAGTCGATTAAGAGGTAATGATTCCGTGATAAAACTTTATCACAAAATAGATTTTATCTATCACTTTGTAAACCTCACTTAGTTTTTTCTGTATAATACTTTGTCTCGCACTATCTTTAAATACACATTATGAATAACTTATGAATACTATTTATTTATTTATTTGTTTATTTATGCATGCCCAGTTGCTCTATGGCCCAAGAGGACCCAAGAGAGTGGGTCAGGTTCTGCATTTGTGTATTTTCACTGATGGACAGTGCATGTGTGTTTTTTTAGCGTGTATGTGTGTGTGTGTGTGTGAGAGAGAAAGAGAGAGAGAGATAGAGAGAGAGATGAGGGGATTTTTGTGTGTGAGTATGAGTCTGGGTGGCTGGTGAATGAGGGGTGTTAATGTGCCGGTGTGTGCATACATATGTTAATGTGTGTGTGTGTGTGTGTGTGTGTGTGTGTGTGTGTGTGTGTGTGTGAGAGAGAGAGAGAGAGAGAGAGAGAGGGAGTTTAAAGGAGTGAGGGGTGTTAGAGTGTGTAAGTGTGCATGCAGCAGGTCTGTGCAAGACACTATGTGCATACGATGAATCATTTCTCCGCTCGACTCTCAGATGAAACTCAGATGAAATGGTTTGACAAGCTAAACAAAATCGTGTGCACAGTGTGACATTCTTACCTGGTCGTTTGATTAAGAGATGTTTGCTCTTTTACTAGTAATGACGTACAGCTGATCTCTCAGCAACTTTAAAAGCACTTTCAATATTAGGTCCATAAGAGGATCTTGTGTAGAGACCTTGAGCTTTTCCTTGTAGACGGCATTCTTAGCAGAACATCAGAAAAAAGTTTGGTCAGGAGTGCACAGTAAGATGTGAGGTCTAATATATGTATTTGCTAAAAATGTATTTATTATATGTATCCGCTGAAAACCACAAAAGTGATTAAAAATGTCATAATTTACTGCTGCCGTTATTTGCTGCTTTAAGATTTACTGTTTGTTTGCATCGTTTTAATTTAATCCATCCCTATTTTGTGAGGGAGGTGATTGCACAAGTTTACACACTAGCACTTCATTAAACTATACCATTTTCACATGATGAGGATTATACAGTTTTTCGCTTACCATGCTGATGTTTCGCCCTCATCTGTGTCACCAGTGTTGTCACTGTTATACTTCCATGCCACACAAGTTCAGCTTTGTATGCATAAAATGCTCCAATTACTTGGATGACTTTCGGATGCACAAGATAAACATAACCTGTAATCAAACCTGACTTGGGGTGTACTCACATGGTGTAATTATATTTGGCCCGCGAGCTCATATCAAATGTGTATCAGAGCTGGCCTGGCAGTATATAGCGCATACACCGCTAATACTACAAATCCCAGAATGCTTTGTTAGTATCGAGACCGATGAAAAACTCTGCGTACTCAGCGCTGAATTTACCCGGAGATTTACCGACTTTGAAGCCCAGAAATGCAGATTTGAACTGCTCAGTAATCCGTTTGTGGTTGACGTGGAAAGAGCACAAACCAACCTCCAAATGAAGCTGATTGAACCCTAGTGTAGAGACACGCTCAAGTCAAAGTATGACTCTGTGTGTGCTGCACAGTTTCCATGTTTCCTTCCTGACACACTGCTCCAACTCCGTGTCCAAGCTGCTCAAACGCTCTCTATGTTCACCAGCACGTATTTCTCTTTAATGAAGATGAACAAAACACCACTCAGGAGTCTCACTGATGAACACCTTCACTCCATCCTGAGGATTTCCTCAGCTCAGAGTCTAACCCCAGATTGGCTTGAACCAATGTGCATCTGAGTAAATCAGAGTGTAAAAACTGAGCTTGAATGAATGTTGTCTTTATGTACTTTTTCTACTCCAAGTCATGGACTGTTAATAGTTAAAAGATTGCTTTTTTTTAATTGAAGGAAATTAAATATTATTTTGATTGTGTTGTTGCCCTGTGAAAAAAGGGTTTACATTAAAAAGAAATTAGAAAGAGATAGAGAAAGACATAACAAGTAACGAATACCACTGATGTGTGTTTTATTTTAAATGTAACTTCTCATTAGTTTAATTATTAAACTTTGGTTGTTCCAGATTCAATATTTATGCAAAACTAATGTTTTTTTCCATATGAAAAGGTTCAACATTACAGATCTGAAGAGACGGGAAAACATGCACAATTGCAGTCATTTTCTCAATAAATATTGAGTTTGGCCCGCGATTTCGTCCCAGTTTTTAATTTTAGCCCACTGCGAATATGAGTTTGACACCCCTGCCCTAAGTGATAACAGCTGAGGGTTACAGTACAGTGGCCAGGGTGATACAATGGTTTTCCAAGTGTTAGTGTAGAAACACAACCATTATGATGAAACGCATTTACAACGCCATTAATTTATTTTCTGTTTGCATTTAAAACAAAAGATATCACAAGGTGAGAAATTACTCTGATCATTGTTCAGTGAGCAAATCAACATTAGCATTTTTGACAATTTTGTCATAAAAAATCAACAAAACTTCAACACAAATTTAGTTTTTTATTCATAAACACAAATTCATACACTTTAGTAACACACAGTGTGTGTGTGTGTGTGTGTGCGTGTGCGTGTGCGTGTGTGTGTTTTTGCACAGTTCAGTTCTGTGTGTTGAGGGACTTGAGGGAAAAACTGTTGCATAGCCTGTACGTGAGGCCCGAATGCTACGAAACCTCTTTTCTGATGGCAGGAGGGTAAAGAGTGTGTGTGAGGGGTGTGTGGGGTTGTCCACAATACTGTTGGCTTGAAATGCATTCATGAAATACATTCTAGATCACATACTATCTGCAAAACACTAGTAAAATTGGCAAAAACAAATTGTCAGTTTAAATTATAGAAAGAAAACAGCAAAATCTCATGAAAATGAATTGCGAAATCATTTCTCATGTTATTATCATTATATGGATATACTGTCTAGCCCTAGCTGTTACTATAGAAACGATTATGTATTTCACTGAGTGCATTCATTATAACTAAATGTATGCTACAATGTAGGCTACAGGTAATTGAACTCATATTAAACATGGGAGGGATTTCATCACTCTCTGTTCTTTTTTTAGATGAATAGTAAAACAAAACAAATACAAATAATGAAACTCAGAACTTGATTTACTTTTAGTCATCACAAATGCATTTAAATTAGATAAACTTTCAAAGCAGCCACTACATGCAGCAAAAGTAGTTCACATTCACTGAAGCAAATCATGATTAAGAGTGACTTTCACTCTGAGTCACCCGACTCCGTTGATCCATTACTCTGTTTCGGGGAGTTCGTGATCCATTTTATCTCTGATTAAAGTCTGGCCTTTTTTTTTTTTTTTTTAATTTCTAAGAAAAAACATGATATAGATGTAGGTTTCAGGTCAAAGACTTTACCCTTGAATGGAAGATTAAAATTTAACCTAGAAAACTACCTAAAGAATTCCAAGTCCTCTTTAAAAACAAAGCATGCTAAATATGCGGTTCCCTTCCTCGGCATTACATCATATCCCTGCGTGACAGTAAACGAAGAAAGTCTTCAACTTTATCATGCGCTGTTTCAAGTATATTTTGGGATCAAGTGTGTTTTTGCTGATAAACATCCTGCTCCAGGGCATGACGCTGCACTCAGGAAGTGAAGCTTTTCCATGTGATATTATCTGGCTAACGACTCCATTTCCCAACAAACACTGCATCCTTCAAACACCGACTTTCTCTACTACAGCACACATACACAGCTACTGTTTCAAAGTGTTTTGATTAATTGAACACTTTGTGATGTGTACTCTCAGTTAACCAAACGTCTCTGTTTGTTACCATGCTTTTAAATCTTGATTTTTGAATGACGCATAATATCCTGTTTTTTTTTAAATTTTCGGCTCTTTTTTAGTTTTTGATTTTAGCCTGATAATTAATTCTGTGTGTTTATTACCAACACTATTAGAAATTGCCAAAACTTCTACTTGTATCGGTCCACTACTTCCCACATGACAGATTTATATATTGTGTATATTCTGTATAATATAAAATATTCTAAATAATAGCAATTCTCATGTTTTGTGTTTGCTTCGTAGAATTTCTAAGATGGATCAGAGGATTGGAAATTTACTCCTTGTGCTTATTCTCAGCGTTCGTGGTCATGGTGAGTAAACATCAATTAATTTGAAATTAAAGCACACATTTATTTATAGTGTAGTGTATTACCTTATTTAGGATCCACACCAAGTTAGTAGAAAAGTTTGAGTTACTGAAGCAATAAAACTGTGTCATCATGTTCTCTCAAGCATGAGTAGCAATAGATTTGCCATTTGTGTTGGGATTCAGATAATGAAAAAAAAGGAGAGAAACAATGTAATAATTAATTCAGCTTTGTGGTGCGAGTGAGAACAGCATGAAAATGACATTGCATTCTGGCCTGCATGGCTAAACATTTCCTTGTATGAGATCATCTTATTCATTTTTACACTGTGGCATGACAAGTATCCTACAAAACCCAAAGGAGCATAATAAAAACAAGTAAATAAATGAATCTGATAATAAGTCTAATTTAGTTTGGGGGGTTTTATTTCTCTTTTGTTTATTTTTCTTTCTGTCCCTGAAAATACAGATAGATCAAGCTAGAAATTATCACACATTCTTATTACACTCATCTATTTTATCATAATTATTGACATGTGGTAAACCATCTTCTCGCTTTGTTTATGTTTCAAAATCTTTACTTGAACAGAAACAGATGGTGATCGTGACTTTAAGATGTGTGGAACGTGGAAGCATGCTAATATCTGGCGAACCCTGCATTACGATATAAAACATGGATGTAGCGGCATCTTCATTTCAGCTAATGCCAGCACTCTGTCCATCCAGGGCTCAGTAACAGCTCAGTGTCATAGCTCTAATGTTCAGGAGCTAAATGCTTCTCAAAGTTCCTCCACTTCCTTTTGTGTGTTCTGGGAGCCACTGCTGGACCAGCTAATGGTGGAGGTGGACAAGAAGAACTTCACTCTCTGTAAACCTAGAGAACTACAAGCCAGTTGCTGTACATATTTGTCTCCTGGAAAACAGAAGTATTCCCAGGCATATGGAATTGAAAATGGCAGCATACATGGGGATTCTTTAAGCGAAAAAGTCATAGCTGAGTACAAGTTTACAGGCGAATGGTTGAACTGCAGTAAGTTTCCACAAGTTACATATGACCTTAATTTTATTAAATGGAGTTTAATACAGGAATTTTGTTTAGTTTAGAGTTTGGTACACCTGTGTTTCATTTCTGCTTTCAGAGGAATACTTCTGCAATAAGGCAGCTCAGGAGTCACGAGGAGCAAACATGTAAGCTTTTATTGTAATTACACATCCTTCTCTCATTGTGTAATCATATCTAATTTTCAATCTAAAATGAAATATGATGCACCAAAGTGTTGTATGTTAACAGGGCGTGTTTGACCACTAACACGGAATAGCATACGTAAATTTCAGGAAACCCACATAAAAAGGGATGAGTGTTACGACAGTTCTTTGTTTCCTAGATGTAAAAAATATAAAAACATACATACATTATGAGGCAAAGGAATAAGATAAACATAACCTGTAATTAGTTGCATAGAGTGACAGGGAACAACGACCACGAAAATCAAACACTAGACAGTGAGTTAAGTTGTGACTTAAATACTCTTGTTTATTAACAAAAAATCTGACACAGTTGCAAAACAATTATGTGATGTCATTTAGTGACATGTAAACAAATCCATAGTATAAGCATGAACACAAATCACGGTCGGATGATCTGCTAACAACATTATGAAGACAAAACAAGAAGTTGAAAAAAACAAGATCGAGAAACCGGTTAAACCATGAAACATAGAACACAAACAGTTTGGGAAAAAGGCAGCAAACTGAACAAGTTACGTCACCAAACTTAAATGGAAACAAAGGAATAAATATATATATCCAGTAACTCACAAATATGAATACACCCCTCACATTTCAGCAACTATTTTAGTATATCTTCCCAATGGACAATACTATAGAAATGAAACTTGGATATCATTTGGGGTAGTCAATGTGCAGCTTGTATAGCAGCATAGATTTACTAAACTGACTGAACATACCACCAATATTGTTTAAATATCTGGCAACAAAAGTGAGTACACCCTAAGTGATGATAGCTGAGGATTACAGTACAGTGGCCAGGGTGATACAGAGGTTTTCCAAGATGGGTTCCACTCAGAACAATGCTCGGAATGTTCAATCAAAATCTGACGCTGGCTCGCAAGAAAGCTTGTTTGCTGAAGACAACCTGTCCAAGAGCATTAATTACTGGAACCTGTCCTGTCTTAATGAGATTTAAGATAAACTTGTTTGGCTGAGATGGTGTCCAGCATGTGTGGTGACACCCTGGTGAGGAGTACCAAGAAAATTGTGTCTTGCCTACAGTTAAGCATGTACTGTGACATTCTGAAGCAGAACATGATGCCCTCCCTCCCCTCAGAAACTTGGCCGAACATGACCCTAAAACACACCGCAAACATGACAACTGTCTTGCTCAGGAAGCTGAAGGTAAAAGCGATGTAGTGGCCAAGTATGTATCCAGAACTGAACATTATTGTACACCTGTAGGGCATTCTTAAGCAGAAGGTGGAGAAGCACCATGTGTCTAACATTCAGCAGCTCCATGATGTCATTATAGAGAAGTGGAAGAAGATCTCAGCAACAGCTTGAGCAGCTCTGGTAAATTCCATGGCTAAGAGGATTAAGGAAGTGCTAGATAAAATTGGTGCTCAAAATAAATATTGACATTTTGGACACAGTATTTACATGTTCACTGTACTCACTTTTGTTGCCAGTTATTTAGACAATAATGACTGTATGTTGAGTTATTTGTAGATATACACATGCAAGCTAATTACAGGGTAAAACAAAAACAGCTGAGAAGAAAGGGACACTTTAGGAAGTGACAAATGATAAGATGGGTGGAGACGGGACATGAATCAAACCAAAAGCAAATGGCAAAAGGGAATTGAAGGTGAAAAACCACTATTGTTGCACACCTTCTGTTTCTCCGTGAAGTGGGACAATCTCTGATAGAGTGGCTGGTGGGAAATGGCATCAAACCTACCAGCAAGCATATTTCCTAACAGAGTCTAATGAGGATCTTTTTTGTTATAAATTTGAATTTTTCACAAACATTTACATATTTCCAAAATTGTATATAATGCTAATCTTTTTCTTCTACTTTCGGCTTCTCCCATTAGGGGTCGCCACAGCGGATCATCCGTCTCCATACTCCCTGTCCTCTACATCTAATTTTATAAAATACTAATATTAATAATAAATGTGTGTGTGTGTGTAGGATAGAGGAGGCTGTCCTGAGGTCATCTGAGCTTGGTGCCGTTTATCTGCCATGTGCTCAGACTACTGTGATCGAGATGAAGGAAGATTTTGCTGGATATAATGTCACGCTGCCTGTAAGCACAGCCTTTTTCCTTGTTTGCTCATCTGCATTCTGCTGTACTTACAGTAAAGGTCCATAAATATTTGAATATCAACAAAGGGATTTTTATGTTGCCTCAATGTGCCACTGTCCACTAAAAGGAAAAGAAATAATAAATTTGAGCTCAAAGCTTTCATTTGACTGAATTTACATCCAAAATTAGCCCTGGCCCGTTGTTAAAGGACCGAAAGTAATTCAGCAGTGTGCTATTTAGGTATTCTGTAATCAGGTTTGTGTTGTTTCCCCATGGTTTCTTTTATAATTATGATGATTTCTAGAGTTAATTAAATTTGCATTTGAAATTTGTTGCTTTTAACCCTTAATATATAGTCCAAATAAGTGCCACTGCCAATAAAGCAATCCATCACTAGGCTGGAATATAAAAAAAAACTTTAGAAAGAGAGCAAAAACATGACCAAAGCAACTATTGTATACATTTCTAAAAAGAAAGAATGAACAAACAATAGTCCTACCAGGTCGATAATGCGGTGAAACACAGCTAATATGCTCTAACGGTAGTGTGTACAATATGAAGTGTCTGTGATGTCATCACTCTGAGCTAAAATATCTAAAAATATCTAAAATATCACGTCTGCTCCGTGGTAAATTATTAAGTCTAGTGTGTAATTAAAACGATGAGTCGGTCTAGTGATGTTTTGTTTAACCCCAAAAGAGTATAAGTAGTCCACAAATATTTGTCCTAGGGCATCATTTGCATCATCTACACGAATATTAAAATCTTCTACAAGCAGCACTTTATCAAAATTGATCAAGCGGTCTGAAAGAAAACAAGCAAACTCTTGAAGAAAATTAACATAGGGCCCTGGGGGTCTGTACACGGTGGGCAGAACTAAAGATTTTAGGGGTTTTCTCTGAGGATCTGAAAGTACAACATTAAGAACGAGCACTTCAAATGATTTAAACCTGAACCCTAATCTCTGACTAACATTAAGAAGGGCATTTTAAAACAAAAAGAGAAAAAACAGGAAGTGAAGACACGAAGGAATACTTCAGAACAATTCAGATTTTAGGCATTCAATTTACTTCTAAGGAGTTGAAAACCAAGTATTAAAAAGACAATAAAAATGAGGAGTGTCTGAAGACAATTGTTTGTCTACTTCATCTTGTTAATTTTAAAAGGGGTGGGGCCACATATAAACAGTGATGTGACTTCTACACCATTCATCTGAATAAATTTGCTAATGTCCATATGTTATGATAATGCATGCTAATGTGTATATATATATATATATATATAGACCTAAGTGTGAATTTAATATGAATATAAATATGATTCAGGCTCCGAGGGGCATACCACAAGAGAGTATCCCAGTAGTGCACTTACCCGCCTGCCTTAAACCCGCAAAGACAAAAAAATCCAAAGTGGTCTGTAGCTTCTACAAGAACAGCACATTTTTCAAGGTACAGTCCTTTATTTATTTTGTAGAGTAATAAATGATATTATGGATGAATATAAAGTGATTTAAATATATATTATAATAATGTGTGTTTAAGGAAATATATTTCTAAGTAATATATTTGATTATTTCTTTTTTGTAAAACATTTTGATGAAATTTAAGTTAAAAATTCAATCAAATTAATTTCCGGTTAAAAAAACCACGTAGCTTCTTTTTTTATTGCTGACTATAAGAACTATGTTTTCCTCTAAAGAGCTTAGGATATGATGAAAATTGAAAAAGGGATAAGAAGTTTGATCTGTAGCATGTGTCTGTGTGCAGAAAAGTTCTCAAAGGATTTTGACAGACGTTGTTGGGATTTCGGTGGAAAACGAGATCATCACAAACCTCCCAGACCCTCTCAGAATCAAGTTTCATCACTCGGTACTTAAGGTGAGGTACAGTGTGTGTTTGTGAGTGTGTGTGTGGGTGGTGGTGGTGGTGGTGGGGATGGTTGGGTTGGGGTTGACTTTGTAAATAGTACAATATTACAGCAAACGTGAGTTTTTTCAGTGGTTACAACATGTTTATAAGCAGAGGCAGTGTGTCATTTCTCTCTACTTTTAAACCGTAAAAGTGAAAGCCACTTAAACAATGTGTGTAGGTGAAGAAAGAGGAATGAAAGAAATGCCAGAAGACAGACAAAACACAGAACTATTTTTATATTTGTTTATTTGTTAGTGCCAATTCAGTCCAAGTGGGATTTATTTTAGCTTAGGAAACCACAAGCAAAAAAGTAGAATATTATCTTTCCTAATATAAAAATAACAGGCGTACTGTTTCAAAAACTTACATTGTAACAGTTATTTTTGACTTAATGTGATGAACTAAATCTGTGGTTCCTGTGTAAAATCCAAAAGCATGTGAGAAACAGCCAAAAGGATCAGACTTTAATCATTGCATTCAACTAGAGCACAAACTATTCAAAACAGGGTTAATGAGCAGGGTTAGAGAGACAGAGAGACAGAGAGAGAGAGAGAGAGAGAGAGAGAGAGAGAGAGAGAGAGAGAAAGGCAGCCTTAGGAAATCATTGGGTAGTCTGTGGTTGTTTCTTCAATGCCATCATCTTCTTGCTGCTTCCGAGCAGAAGTGAACAGAAATGGATTTTTTTAGCAGGTTGATGGTCCAAAGCTGCCTACAGAAGCTAAACACTATAGAGTATGTAAAAGATGAAATGGGGAAGAATTGAGCAGGTTGGTGAAGCTGTGGTGTAGAACTGAACTGAAAGGTTTGTTAATTGAATCGTATGTGGAAACATTCAGCTAACTGCCTGTTGTTTTTTTTAAAAGCAGTAATCTTTCATACATTTGCAAGTGTGATTTAGGATTTAGGATGTTTGTGGGGTTTCTATGTATTTATATGTTTTTGAGCTATTAATTATGTCTTTTTTACAAACACACACACACACACACACACACACACACACACACACACACACACACACACACACACACACACACACACACAGACAAAAATCTGCTGTTTAACAGCAGTTGGGTGTTTTTTGTTGTTCCTTCCTGTCGTGACAATTTGGGTTTTTTTTTTAAGTTTTTTTTTTTATTTTTTATTTTTTACAGAAAACAGAGCGTAGCAGATGCGTCTCCTGGGATACAAGAAAAGGTAAAAGTCCTAAGTAACTTCCAGCTCTGGTCAATGCATGAGGTCATGAGTCTAGTTTGTGGAAATCTGTAGGAAAAAGTGTTTGTGTGTGCGTGTGTGTGTGTGTGTGTGTGTGTGTGTGTGTGTGTGTGTGTGTGTGTGTGTGTGTACGTTTGCGTAAGCAGGAGTTATCAGATGAGACATGAGACATGGCTCAGACCTATTTTTTTTTTCTTTTCTCTGGTGTGTAGATAATGAGGTTGTGTGGCGGGAGACAGGTTGTGAAACGTACCGCCACAGTGAAGTCGAGACAGAGTGCTGCTGTAATCACCTCACGTACTTTGCTATTCTTGTGGTGAGTGACTAGTTCAAATGTAACTGTACATAGGATTCGATGGCTGCGATCTGTCACGTACAGACATCACGTTTGCATCTCGTCAAACCATGAAACCAAAAATATAAGGAAACAACGTAAGCAGCTTTTTTTTATAGTGGTTTCACAGTCAGAGACTTCAAGTGATGTCTGATTAAAGTTTCGGTAAATACGTGTACATGCATTTTTATCTTCATTAGTCTTTCAGTTTTGCGCAAATGGACGCCATCTGTGCTTCCCATCTCAGTGTTTGAGAGTTTAGCTGCACGAACTGAAATGTCAAGTGCAAAATATTGTAATCCATGATGATTTTAATTCATTTGGTCTTAATAATTAGTTAAAAGCTTTATCTACTGCTGAGTCTTATCTTTATTTGAAGGAACTAGGATAACAAGTAGTGAACAATTAGAAAAGCAATTCTGCAATAATTAGACTGACACTTATATGAATTAATAATAAATAACTACAAATAATGTAAGCTTTCCTGTGTGGTTCAAAGGAATGTATGTTGTATGAAACATTCGGACAAAAGCAACAGGAACAAAATTGCAGATTTTTTTTTATATAAATACAAAAACAAATAAAAAAACATTACATAATGCACATAAACAAACACTTTCTAAGAACTTTTATAAAGAAAATTAAGCCAAAATTTCTTCAAAGTGATGTAAAAGTGAAAACAATCCGACAACATTTACAAATGATTGTTGCTAAAAGTGTTTTTACATGTTAATTAAATAAGGGTATACTTTTTTTGTCTTGGGAAAAATGCTCACTGTTTTCAAGGTTCCCAAGTTGTTTGGAGATGGTCATATGACTTTATTAGCATACAGCAGCATTTGCTTTTCTGACATTATGCCTAATGTTCTTTCTTCATACTTACTTTTCCCACCTGGTTTCTGAATGTTGGTTTACATTTTGAGTAGAAAACAATGTTTTTAAATGATATTTTTTTTTCATAGTACAATAGTAGTTAGTGACTACCTCATTATCATTAATAAGGTCATAAATAAAATGTCCATTCATTTTATGTTGGATTTAAAAGGACATGTGTTAGGAAATAATCTTTAATGTTGGTTATATCCCCTTGTCTTTGACTGTAGGATGTGAACCCTACAAGACGTTTACGTCACCTGGAGGCCCTGACCTACATTACAGCTGTGTGCTGCGCCATATCCATTGTCAGCTGTGCCATTCTCTTTGTATCGCTCTGCAGACAGAGGTCAGAGGTTATTTTCACTGAAACTTACTTTCTGTGTGCTGTTGTACAACCCTAATTACAAAAAAGAATGCGGTGCAAAATGTAAATAAAAACAGAATGCAATGATGTGCAAATCTCATAAATCTAAATTGGGGCAGGGACATGTTTACCAGTGTGTAGCATCACATCTTTTGTCCATATATACATCTGGAATCTAAGGAGACCAGTTGCTGAGTTTTAGGGGGGTGTTGTCCCATATATGTTTGATAGCCGTTTCTAGCTGCTCAACAGTTCTGGGTGTCATTTGTTGTATTTTTTATTTATGATGCGGCAAATGTTTTCAAATACTGAAATGCTACACTGTTATCAGGCCAGATCAGCATCCGGACTATACTACAAAGTCATGCTCTTGTAATAGATGCAGTATTCAGTTAATTTTGTCTTACTCAAATATGCATCATGTTTAATCCATGGAAGCATGTATTGCTCTAAAACCTGCATAAACCATTCAGCATTAATTGAGCTTTTGCAAATGCACAAGCTGCCAATTCCACTGGCACTAATGCACTCCCATACCATCAGAGATGCATCTTATTGAAATGAGTGCGGAGGAGATGTTATCTTTAGTCCGGAGGACATGGTGTTCATTTTTTATTGTAATTTTTTCAAGAAATTACAATTTTGATTCATCTGGCTACAGTAAACTACATTGCTCTGCCCATCTTTATTTCAAACAGACTCTGCCTCTCTAAGATAGCCAATCATTTTACTGATCTGTTGTCAGATCTGTTTTGATTAACATTTTACACAGTTACGCAACTTTTTCAGTATGTGGGTTGTAAAACAGTTTATAGAAGGTGTTATAAGAGCTGAATAAACATGGTGTCTGATATGCATTATTGTTTTTGGGGTGTTTGTTTTTAGGAAATCAAAGAACCAGTCGAGTCTGGTGCACCGTGGTCTGGTTGTAGCCCTGTTCCTCCTTCTAGTGCTTTTTGTCTCCAATGGCACTATAGCGAATGTTGCGAATGAGAGTGTGTGTCGCATCATGGGCGGTCTGCTGCACTACACACTCATCAGCGTTCTTAGCTGGATGGCCGTAGAAGTGATTCACACCTTCTGGATGATGTACATGGTGTTTAATCCATCACCGAAGCCATGGATCTGGTACCTGCTGGGATTTGGTACGTTTACTTAAATTTTTTGAGCAAGGTGTTTAAAAGATTTATATTGAAGCCAGGAAAGTGAGAATTGCATTTTGTATATGTATAATGACATGAAAAAAAAGCACTGTCAGGAAACAGGAAGTGAGGCTTTATCTCATCAACAAATTTGTACACTGACTTAAAACTTTTTTAGGTAAATTAGGTAACAGAAAATTTAGAAATGCGTGTAGTTTGTGCAACCTTCACCAGAATTTAGAACTAAACAGTTTCACAATTTAAAACATAAAAACCCACTTTGTGAATTCTGTGATTTTTTTTTTAATAAAATGGTACTTATATGAATGAATAAAATATAAATGATTATTTAACTCTTATTTTTATTCATGCATTTTAAACTTGTTTTGGGAAATGCGATCATTATTCATGATGAAAGCACTTTCTTGATATGTAATTTTGTCACTCCTTTGTCTATCCCAGGTTTTCCAGTTGTGCCAGTTATTTCTCTGGGACTAGTCGGAGACATTTACGGCCAGAGGAAAGTGAAGTCTGATGATGTGACAACTTCTTATCGCATGTAAGACAATAGAATCATCTCACAGTCTGTGTGAACGTGGATTAACTGTTTATTAATAGTAAACCAACTGTTGTGTGTGGGTTTAGGTGCTGGATGACAGACTCTCGCTCAGCTTTGATGTCTCACTTTATCATCAACACTGGCTTGCTGGCGGCAGTGGTGAGCTCCGGCCTGATCATGCTTCTGCTAGTGTTCAGGAAGATCCATAATCGAGACGAATGGAGGAAGAACCGTGTGGCCTTCCTCAGCATCTGGGGTCTCAGCTGTCTGTTTGGTTCCACCTGGACTCTCGCTTTCTTTTCTTTTGAAGCCTCAGAAACCATCCTCTTCCTGTTCTGCATCATTAACTCCTTACAAGGTGAGTTTCCGGGGAGGGGTCATGATTCCTGTTGCTGAGCGTACCGAACCAAAGGGCAGCTGCGTAAATGTCGTTGTTTATTTAGCAGAGATGAAATCAGAACATAATGTTCCTGCTGTGTGTTTACTTTATAAACTGCTCATGAAGTGTAGTAAAAGTTAAAAAAGCCTATTTCTTAATATTTAAAATGTGTAAAAATGTATTTCTATATTTCTATTTATATTCATTAGTATTTTAATTTATTATTTGAAATTCTCAGTACATTTTCAAACAAACTAATTCAATTAATTATTGAACACATGCTGTATGATATTCTAGAATGTTAAATAAATTAAGTAATACACTGGATAATTATTAAAAAATAATAAATTACAATATTACATTACATATGTAATTATAACATTCAAATAATTTATGAAAACTGAATGTACTATGCTTAGAAATTATGACATACATTTTAAAGTAATTATTAAACATAAAGGTTTTTAATATATTTATAAATTGAGAAATAAATGATTTCATGACTGATTAGAACATCATGATTTGATTAGAATGCTGTATGATCTGTCAAATAATTATAAATAATAAATAATTGAATGAAACTATGTGATTTGTGCAGGGTTTTTCCTCATGTTACGGTTCTTCGCTCTGGAGCGGATGCAGAAGAATTCTCAGTCCAGTTCTGAATTCAGCAGCACCGGTTCTACACGACAGCAAATGCTACAAAACTCCTAAAAAGAAAGTAAATCATTTTTAAAATCTGTTCTTAGAGACAAACCATTTATAAAGATTTATATTTCAGCATTAAACTCCTGCTGGTCAGGTACAGGGCTGTACACTGGAAAACAAATAAAAAACAGACCAAAAAACAAAGCTAAATGTTCAATTGTATTCAGTTCCTAAATGTATTAAATTTTTATATTTGATTTTACTTTGTTTTTAGCACTTTAGTTTTATTCCTTATGTTTTGACTACTGTTTAGAAATACTGACTATTTTAGATGTAATTAAAATAACTGTAAAGCACAAGAAAGTTTTTTTTTTCTTTTCTTTAAAAAAAAAAAAAAAAAAGTTTAAATTTGTTTTATTATTTATTGGCGGAAATCCAGGGTTAAACTTGAAACAATTCAAGCTTTTCTTTTACAAGAACCTTGTTTATTGAATTTCAGGCAAAAAAAAAATAAAAATTTAAAATAAGTAATATTTACACAAGAAATGCAAAATTCATGAAAAGACAGTGGAAAAATGTTTGCATCGTATTTAAGAGCAAGAAATAAAAGGAATAAAATTAGAGCAGTGGCTGAGCTGCGTTGCTATAAGATTTAGAAGCATGTCACATTTATGAGGAGCTCTTTCACCGTTTAGTCATTTTGTCTCTGCCTTTTTTTTTAGAATTTTGTAGCGATATCTTAATGTAACTATTTCATAATTTTACAGCTGATTATTATGTATCAACATTTGTAAATCTGGCAGGAATGTTTATTTCAGAAAAAAACATATACAGATTTTTAGTAAAAGACAATGACCCAATGTTTAAACAGTTACACACATAAAGCTGGTATTCTATTAAATCTTTAAATAGCTCATGATTATAAAAAGTAAGTGTGTGATGAGTTGGTGTCATGTTAAAGGTATAATTGCAGATTTTTTTGGAAAAGCACACTGGTAATGCACAAAAACCAAATTAATAATGAGTATAGCACAGTTTTATAAGTCAAAGAAAGTAAATATTATTCCTGGAGTAAAAGTATTTTTACTATTAAAAGACTATAGAAAGTTGTGTATATCATAGTGAAGATGTAATGATGTTTTTCTCCCGTGAAATTTATATTTCACACATTTTTACATGGTGTCAAATGTTTTGCTTGTGAGTGTTTTAAAGCTATCTTTTGTTACCCAATATTATACTTGTGATAAAATGGAGTTCTTTCAGATAAACATTATGTAATGTACAGCACTTTTATTAATTGATTGTTTTATTTATGTAATGGGTTCATTCTTTTAACTGAACTTTAACCTCATTTCATGCCATTTCATGGTATTATTTTGATTGATTTTGAAAGTGAAAAATTACTTAAAATTATATTTTGTCATCAGTGTTCCTGCTTTAAAACCGAAATGTTGAAATTCGAAATATTCTTAATTTTTTTAACTTGAATGTTTTTTTAATATGAATTCACAGACAATATATTAAAAAATTTGAGATTAACATATTCAATTGTTCAAGACAGGGGTGTCCAAACTTTTTTTCTGAGGGCCCCATACAGAACAATAAACAAAGGACTGGGCCACTCACTAGACGTGTGGTATACCGCCCCACTTTTAATGCAATAATACTGGTAAAATCAAACCATTGCAGGTAAATTACGTTTGATAATTGAACATGTTTGAACAAAAAATCCTCCATCACAGCTCTCCGTTAGTAGATTTTCTTTTTATTTTGGTTCCACCATTTCTGGTGACCCTGAGCTAATTTTTTTTTCTTTGATTACTCGCTATTGTGGATTCGCTGCCTTGTTTAAGATAGCTCCATCTAGTGTTGAAACTCAGAAGTACAATACATTTAAGCGCAAATATTATGTGAGTGCCATAAACCATTATATTTTTAGACTTTAATACTGGCCAATTAAAAAATTAGTTTGGACACCCCTGGTTTAAGCGATTGTTAATGGCTTACTTTTTTTGTTCTTTGAAAACGGCATGAAATGAGGTTCATGAGATT
Organism: Silurus asotus; assembly: GCA_024362625.1. Lineage (NCBI taxonomy): Eukaryota > Metazoa > Chordata > Actinopteri > Siluriformes > Siluridae > Silurus > Silurus asotus. The sequence goes on along the minus strand of MU558159.1, from coordinate 40,974 downwards.
TTTCTACACTGAAGCTCAACTTTTTTAAAAGTAAAATAAATATTGTTTTGTATTTGTGTATGAATGTGAGTGAAAATATGTGATGTAATTATGTTGTGTAGAGTAAAAAATAAAATTTGGAAATATTGTTTGCAAAGAAAAGCTGTTTGCGCTTTATTTATAGTGTTTGTTTTCTTATACAGAAACTGTAAATGACATTACATACACATTAACGATTTTTCCAGAAATATTTTTGTCCAACTTAAAACAGATTATTACAATTTTTTTATTATTATTAATATTTATATTGTGATAAAGGCATCACATTTATCACAAAATAATAAAATAGATTTTATGTTAAGAAACAAACAAATATCTTTTTTAATGAAGTAATAATGTAGTAATATTTGCTTTTCTTCTAAAAGTGAACATTTTGCATTTAACTTCAAGGTCCCAGAGTTTAGAAGAAGAGAGGTGAGGCACAGAATTCAAGTTGTTTGATGTCTAGTGTAAAGTTTTCACAGTTTTGGGGAGTCATGTCATCTGCTGGTGTTGGTCCACTGTGTTCTATCAGGTCCAAGGTCAGCACAGCTGTCTACCAGGAATTTTTAGAGCAGTGAGAGGCTGTCCTTCTCTGACCTTCCTGATGGCCGAAAGGTGGACACATTATGTGGTCAGGGGAAAGCTGCACGCGCAAAGTAGTCAAATCCCATATGACACCGAGATAGGTGGTTCTTTATAATGGAGAAAGCACATTCTTCCTGGCATTCAGCCGAAACCCCAAAGCATTTGTGTGAGCGAGAACAACATCTAGATGCCGGACCACTAAGTTGAGGATGCGGATGCCCTGAAGTCTCAGGGAGACCAGAGCCGCATCGACACACTTTGTGAAGGTGAGGGGTGAGAGGGCAAGGCCAAACGGAAGAACTCTATACTGGTAAGCTTCGGTCCTGAAAGCGAACCTTAGGAACTTGCTGTGAGAAGGAAGGATGGACACATGAAATAATTTTGATCTACCATGACAAACCAGTCCTCTGGTCTGTTTTGAGACACGCCTGCTTGGCGGTCAGCATCTTTAACCTCAAGAGTGAGCGGTTTAGCTGACATAGATTCAGAATAGGACGCAACCCACCGTCTTTTTTGGGAACTATGAAGTACCAGCTGTAGAACCCGGACTCTCCTTCTGATGGAGGGACCACTTTGATGGCCTCCTTCCTCAAGAGAGTGTTTACTTCTTGTTCCTTGACCAGAGCCTGCTCAGTTACCACCAGAGTGGGAAAAAAAACGGGTTGAAACAGGTCGACCGAGACTCAAATAGACTCTACAGTGTGCAGGATCCACTGAGTGTCATCTTGCAGAGCTTTCCAGGCTGCCAGGCTACTCCTAAGGGTATCAGTCGCTCGAGACTGACCTCTGGTGTGCCTAGAGCCAGGGCAGTGCCCTGATGTGGCCCTACGAGTTTTCCTGGACCACTACAAGACCAGGTGGAGACTGAGGAGGATGCTTGCTGAAGCTGGCCATGGCCTGAAGCATGTTCAGTGGTCCCCCTGACAGGGAAAGTGTGAGAGTTTAGGTTTAGGTTTAGGTGAGCAGCCCTAGAGAGCGGCATGGGAAGTACCGCTGGAACACCACCACTTGCTTTTTACTCTCTTGAAACCTCTTAACCACTGCGTTAACAGAATTGCCAAAGAGGCCAGAAGGCATAAGTGGGGCGTCCAACAGCACGGCCCTATCCCTATTGGACATTTCTGAGAGGCTGAGGCAGAGGTGCCTCTGTGTAAAGATGAGTGCGGCCATGGACCGGCCAATGGCCCTAGCAGTCTCTTTAGTAACTGTGAGAGCCAGGTCCGCTGTACGGTAAAGCTCATGAAACTGGCCGCACAGGGTAGCTCCAAAATCCAGCTCATGCAACAGGTCAGCTTAATACACCTACAACACCCCATGGTTTGACCTGCTGAGGCGTAAGCCTTAGCCATGAGCATAGACGTATAACGCATGAGTTTTGTGGGTAATGTCAGGGTCTAGAGGGAGGAGGTGATCCCAGGAGAGAGATAGTTTGGCATCTCTCTATACCCATGTTCTTTTCACCCCATGACGTGTGAGTACAACGTCAAATTGGGGCTGAAGGGCCAGGCCGAAAAAGGCTTCACCCGTGACCTGGACACCTCAGAAGAATGGGAGACCTAAATGTGGAGCTTGCGACACTGGTGTCAAAAAGCACTCGTCCAATTTACTGGACAGAGGCACTTTCTGCTCATATGCCGGCCAAGTTATATCTAGCTGGGCAACACGCTGGGTTATATCGGAGGTCACAACTTCTGTCCTTCAACACAACCTCCACTTCGGTGTCGCAGAGCGCAAGCCCGTCACACATTCACTGTTCATAACCATATGTACTGCCACTTTAATATTATTCATGTTTCTGCTATTACACAGCTTACAATGTCACCTCAGTTGTGCTTTTGTATCAGTAATGTTTACAGTCTACTGTACTATCACATCCACGTCACATTGTATCTGCATCTTGTTCATATAAACCGATTTATTTATTTATTTTATATTTTTTTGCTATTTCAATTTAGAATGTTAATTACTCGCAACACTGAATTGAATATGCTTGAGTATGCTAATTCTGTGCTACTGGAATATGTGACTCCCTCTAGGATTAAAGAAGGGCTCTATCTATCTATCTATCTATCTATCTATCTATCTATCTATCTATCTATCCATCCATCCATCCATCCATCCATCCATCCATCCATCTATCTATCTATCTATCTATCTATCTATCTATCTATCTATCTATCTATCTATCTACAGGGAGTGCAGAATTATTAGGCAAATGAGTATTTTGACCACATCCTCCTCGTTATGCATGTCAAGTCAAGTCAAGTCAAGTCAAGTTTATTTGTATAGCGCTTTTCACAACAGACATTGTCTCAAAGCAGCTTTACACAAATCAACAGTGATGGTGAATGGTGTGAATTTGTCCCTGATGAGCAAGCCGTGGCGCATGTTGTCTTACTCCAAGCTGTATAGGCTGGAAAGCCTACTACCAATTAAGCATATTAGGTGATGTGCATCTCTGTAATCAAAAGGGGTGTGGTCTAATGACATCAACACCCTATATCAGGTGTGCATAATTATTAGGCAACTTCCTTTCCTTTGGCAAAATGGGTCAAAAGAAGGACTTGACAGGCTCAGAAAAGTCAAAAATAGTGAGATATATTGCAGAGGGATGCAGCAGTCTTAAAATAGCCAAGCTTCTGAAGCGTGATCATCGAACAATCAAGCGTTTCATTCAAAATAGTCAACAGGGTCGCAAGAAGCGTGTGGAAAAACCAAGGTGCAAAATAACTGCCCGTGAACTGAGAAAAGTCAAGCGTGCAGCTGCCAAGATGCCACTTGCCACCAGTTTGGCCATATTTCAGAGCTGCAACATCACTGGAGTGCCCAAAAGCACAAGGTGTGCAATACTCAGAGACATGGCCAAGGTAAGAAAGGCAGAAAGTCGACCACCACTGAACAAGACACACAAGCTGAAACGTCAAGACTGGGCCAAGAAATATCTCAAGACTGATTTTTCTAAGGTTTTATGGACTGATGAAATGAGAGTGAGTCTTGATGGGCCAGATGGATGGGCCCGTGGCTGGATTGGTAAAGGGCAGAGAGCTCCAGTCCGACTCAGACGCCAGCAAGGTGGAGGTGGAGTACTGGTTTGGGCTGGTATCATCAAAGATGAGCTTGTGGGGCCTTTTTGGGTTGAGGATGGAGTCAAGCTGAACTCCCAGTCCTACTGCCAGTTTCTGGAAGACACCTTCTTTAAGCAGTGGTACAGGAAGAAGTCTGCATCCTTCAAGAAAAACATGATTTTCATGCAGGACAATGCTCCATCACACACGTCCAAGTACTCCACAGCGTGGCTGGCAAGAAAGGGTATAAAAGAAGAAAATCTAATGATATGGCCTCCTTGTTCACTTGATCTGAACCCCATTGAGAACCTGTGGTCCATCATCAAATGTGCGATTTACAAGGAGGGAAAACAGTACACCTCTCTGAACAGTGTCTGGGAGGCTGTGGTTGCTGCTGCACGCAATGTTGATGGTGAACAGATCGAAACACTGACAGAATCCATGGATGGCAGGCTTTTGAGTGTCCTTGCAAAGAAAGGTGGCTATATTGGTCACTGATTTGTTTTTGTTTGGTTTTTGAATGTCAGAAATGTATATTTGTGAATGTTGAGATGTTATATTGGTTTCACTGGTAAAAATAAATAATTGAAATGGGTATAAATTTGTTATTTGTTAAGTTGCCTAATAATTATGCACAGTAATAGTCACCTGCACACACAGATATCCCCCTAAAATAGCTAAAACTAAAAACTACTTCCAAAAATATTCAGCTTTGATATTAATGAGTTTTTTGTGTTCATTGAGAACATGGTTGTTGTTCAAATTAAATCCTCAAATAAAATTAATCCTCAAAAATACAACTTGCCTAATAATTCTGCACTCCCTGTATATATCTGTCTGTCTGTCTGTCTGTCTGTCTGTCTGTCAGTGATCTGTTTGGAGGATTAAGAGACAGAATGACTGTTCAGACACAAGAGGGAGCTATAACATTCTGCAACATTCCAATAAAAACCATATGCTTTTAATGTAATACAGTATTACAAAAAAATACATGGCTTCTGTTGAGAAATCAGTCAGCCTAGTCTAATAGCATTTTGTGATATCTGTTGTCATTTCTGTGCGTGTTGCAGAAATACAAGGCAAAATCATCCAGACTACACACACACGCACGCACGCACACACATGCACGCACACATACAAAACAACAGTATGTGTGTGCGTGCGTGTGTGTGCGTGCGTGTGTGTGTGTGTAGTCTGGATGATTTTGCCTTGTATATACTGTTTGTCTAAAGGTTTGTAGTTTCTGTTGATGTTGTTTTGTATGGTTATTACACGGAAAAATAAGAGGTAAGTATACTTCAAGGCTCTTTTCTGTTCTGGCACCGAGGTGGTGGGATGAACTTCCCCTAGATGTTCGAACAGCGTTATTTAAGAGTTATATTTATATTAAATTTGTAATCTATCGTACCAGTGTAGATTTATTCATTACTAGAGACTCAAAGCACTTTTGTACGTCGCTCTGGATAAGGGCGTCTGCTAAATGCCACAAATGTTAAATATAAATGTAAATGTAATAATATTAGCAATAGCTGTATGACAAATTTTAATCTATTGATTCGTGTTTATGAACACGAATTTCCCTCTTTTTTCATGTCGCTGAGCACGACTGCCTCCGTCTGGATCTGTCTCCATAGAAACGGAGGCAGAGGCTCATGGGTAATGCTGACAGAAATGTCAATGGTAATGTTTTTTAAAATTTTATCAGAGAATAAGGCAGAAAATATATGGTTAGGGTAAGGTTTAGGGTTATACTGTAATAAATGTGTGTGTCTTCTTTACTGTATTGTGACTGGAAGGAACCACTGATGATAGTTTATAATAGTGAGTAGCTTACTGAATATAGAGCAATAAGAACAAGGATAAAATGTCCTGCTTTTTAAATGTGGAGTAATAGTGCCTGAAGTATATAACAAACTAAAAAAAAACAATACAGAGTCTGTGGTATTCAGTGGCAAAAAGAAAACTTTGGCAGAGACACCAAAAATAGAGGAAAAAAGGAAAGCTGTCTTCAGTGACCTGAAAAAAGATTTGTCTATAAACACAAATAGATTAATAAAAGACAATCAAGGTTTCAAAGTTTGCAAATTTTCAAATAAACCAAAACTTTTTGCATTAAAGTATATATATCAGCAATATTGTTAATTGTGTACTTGTATTTCCCAAATCTTATTGACACAACATAGAATTGGCGAAGAAATAAAAAGTTCTGTGGAAAAGAATGTCACTCGTTCCACTCTGGAAATTTATGCAACAGGGTATTTACTAGTGTCCCTGAATGACATGGGGATATCACTTAATTACCAAATCACACAGACACACACACACACACACACACACACACACACACACACACACACACACACACACACACACACTCTTTACACACACAGTGATGTTAATCAGGAAATTGCCAAATAAATGATGATGTGGGTTCTTTATTTATGAGTGTGTGTGCGTGTGTGTGTGTGTGTGTGTGTGTGTGTGTGTGTGTGTGTGTGTGTGTGTGTGTGTGTGTGTGTGTCTGTGTGTATATTTAGGGTCATTTCCTTTTTTAGTAGGGCAGACATGGGATTTTGCTTTTTACAGTTAAAAGTCAAGGAAAGTGGCAAGTCAGACGGTCTGTCATGTTATTTTCTTTTCTTGATCAGAATTGGTTCAAAATATAAACATTGTAGCATTAATAAATGAATAATTCAGAAGTCACAATTGTTACTACTGTATAAATGCCTTGCCCTGAAGATTTTCAGCCTATCCTGAAGTGTTTCATTCCTTTTATACCACAACGTTAACAAGTGTGATTTAGAATTAGAATTATTAAAAGTATAATTTTTTTTAGTGATTTACAGTTTCATTTAATGTACATGAGAGCAGTGGATTTAGATCCTGTTCTTATTTACATTATAGCTCATATATTTTTCTCATCAGCATCTCTTTTCTCTTCTAGAAATGTTACATAATAATCTCCTTATAGAAAACTTACATTATGTATTGCCATATCATTATTAACTGCGAACAATCTGTTACTCTAGAACGGATAACAATATCAGAACATTAATATCAACCTGGAGTGATAAAGAATGAATTAACACAATCTGGCCAATCACAGCCCAAAATTCAGCAGTGCCATGGGACAAAGGCTGCTCTGACAAAAAAAGTGTTAATAATCTATTGTTATTATTAAAATCATCTTATTTTGTTAAGCTCAAAGTAAATATATATTTTTGCTGAAAATCATAGAATATAAATAGATGTTAGCCCATCAGATCTCACTTCCATTTTTCATTGTTAGGTGTTCTTTTTCCGCAGAATGATCATTTCCTTTAATTTGTCATGAAGGTCCTATGAGCATGACTCAACTACTGAGAAACCATCAACAGTAGTAAGACAGGAAAATAGCAGAAAGCTTTTATTTAATGAAATGTATTTCAGCATACAGTAAAACAGAGAAGGATTTGTGCTATTCTGTGAAATGTTCATTGTGCTACAATGTGGATTAGCGTCATGATCCCAGATCAGCTGCATGACTGCCTTGCTATGGTCGTTGTACCTGAGTCATGTGTCAGTGAGTCATGTGTCCTGTTACAAACGATTCAGTATACTTCATAAATAGACATGACTTTTAGACCCAAACCTAGGCTTGTAGTTAACATTACAGTGTAGTTACATTTACAGTGTAATTAACTATTACACTCATGTATAGAGAAATAAATATATCTGTGTATAAACCAAATAGAAAAAAGAAAAGTAAACAAAAAACAACTATGATTTGTAGGCAACTATTATCTTAGATTAGGAGACTCAGTAACACAGACTCCGAGAAGTCATGTGCAGTCAGAACAGAGATCGGAAAACTTCTGGAACATACAGACCTCATTTATAGTTTGTACAAGGTCCCTTGTAGTAAAGTGTGTATGTGTGTGTGTGTGTGTGTGTGTGTGTGTGTGTGTGTGTGTGTGTGTAATCCTCAGAATAAACATGTGAGCCGGGGGAGAGTTGGGACTTCCCATTATTTGTCATCCTCACTGTAGAGGAAGGCTTAATGAAAAGTCATTTGTAATCATAGAGATGGGTTATATTTCTAAAACTTGTATAAACTAATGAAAGACAAAAGCACCTAATTTAAATAATTAAACAGATATTGTCATTCTTGCCAAGAAAGAAAAAGATTCACATTCTCATAACCTGACATGAGGATGTCATGCAAATTCTGACACCGTATTTCACCTCAACACCAGATTGCCTCAGTTCAAATTTACATATATTCGAATGTTAGCATGATCATGATAAAAAACATACATACAACTATGAAATGGATTTTCAATTTAAATCATTTAATATGTTTTCTAGCAATTGCAAAATCATGATCAGTGTCTAGATTTAACCTTTACTGCAGTTGTAGTCACACCCTACTCACATAACCACAGAAATATTATATTACAATATAAATAAATTACTGTGAATGTGACTTTTCCAGACAGATTTTTCTCTCAGTGGGAATTCACCACATGCTAAAGCTGTTTATTTTTATTTGATCAGTTTTAGTGTTACTGGATCTTAGTACTACTTTAGATTCTTTCCCACACAGGCGGGAACAGTGTGTAAGGGCTTTGACCGGGCTTATTAGTGTTTACGAATCTGATTAGATCAAAATGACATGTAGAATCACACAAAGCTCAATTCTGGAAGTCATGTTATTTCTTTCTTTCTATAAACCTGATATTTTGTCCCATCATACAGAACTACAAATTAGCTTAAAAAGAATTCTGACATTTTGCCATTCTAATAGATGTACACTAAAGTCACCTTTACTTTTTTTTCTGTTTCTGTTTTTATCTGTTCACACTTCCTAAACAGCTGTGTCACATTAAAAATTCTTCTGACAAAATGAATGGAGAAAATGTTTGCAGTTCCATAATCTTTACTCTGGCACTCAGTTGCTTATAGAATCTATTTTAAAATGTTGCTTATGGTCTGCAAATCCTGAAATAGCTTGGATGAATACATCTATGCAGCGCTAAAAGAACAGAAATCCGAACACTATCATGTCTTTAAGATCCACGTGAGCAGCTCAGGTTCTAGTGTAGATATCACTAAATCTAGACAAACCTTTCCTACTTATATGTACACTTTATAGTTGTTGCACTGTAAACTTGGTCAGCACTTCATCATTTCATGTTCAGTTTTATTATATCACGATCTGATTTAAATCCCAAATCCATACTTGTTTTTTTTTACTAGTTTAATTTGGTGGTCTATTGCTTTTGTGTGTGACATGTGTAGGACATGTGCTGGATAAATAAACCTACCTTGCGATTTGGGGTGTAATAAATCTTTATTTGACTGTATGGTTAAACATTGAAATAGATAATGGTTTAACCATGAATAAAAAAAAGCAGATTAAAAGAAGATTAAACATGACAGACAGACAGACAGACAGACAGAAAGACAGACAGACAGACAGACAGACAGACAGATAGATAGATATATAGATAGATAGATAGATAGATAGATAGATAGATAGATAGATAGATAGATAGATAGATAGATAGATTTGTAAATACTTTTTTTTTTTTTTACTGCTGCTATAAATATTTTTTTGAGGAACAGCTAGAGACTTTTCTGTCTTCAGCTTTCTTTCCTCAGTTTGACTTCCCGTTTTAAAGCAGAAGTTTAGTTACTTTTGCAGAAAAAAGATAAGCCTCAGATGAGGGACAAACAGTGAGGAATGCATGGAAGGGGATTTCCTCCGCTCCGGCAGCCAATCAAAATCGACATAAACACTTTGCGTCACTAGGCGTGAGTGTGAGGTGCTTTTCATTTCACTTTGTTAGCTGGAGATAGTGTCCACCAAAAACACGTTCCTGTTCCGACTCAGGTAAATGAGATGGCCGCTGTGTTGGAGCAGGTTGATGAAGCCGAGCTGATCCACGTGGCGTTAGTCAGGAGCAGCGGGGGTACGTGTTTACGGGGCCACCTGAGGAAATCCGCGCGCGCAGTCGCACTCAAACTCCTCAAGGCAGACAGGTGAGTACAGTGGAGTGCAAAAGTTTGCATCCCCCCACCCCACCCTCTAGGGTGGATAAGGGAAACGAAGAAAATGAGGAGTGCCTGTGCTATTTTGTAATTTATTTACAAACAAACAAACATCATTTGAACACAAAAACACATCTATAATATTCAAGTTGAGAGGAAAGAAGACCTGTGAAAGAGGATGTGGAAGAAGTTATCAGGAGGTCATCAAGGTAAAGAGGTGAAAATCAGGATCATTTAAAGAATACACTGCCTATTACCTTTAGAAGATAAAGGGGGTGGGATGCAAACTTTTGAATTGAACTTGTCAATCCACTACTATTTAATAAAAATAAAAATACTAAATCTTAACATGCACCCATTTTATTGAAAATGCACACTGCAATATTAGTGGTAGGTTGGTGGTTAGGCATTGGATTTGTCGTAAGTTTAAATCACAGCTACACCAAGCTACCATTCCTGGGCCCTTTAGCAAGGCCCTTAACCCCATAGTTGCTCAGTTGTATGAACAAGAGAAATATAAGTCACTGTGGATAAGGGACAAATGCCATAAATAGATCAATTACACCTTTAGTAGACAGTTGAATTTTTTACTCACCTTGAAAACCTACATTAAAAACTAATTCAATTTTTTATTAATTATCCTTAAATATTTTTTCATCTCACTGTATCTGTATTTTCAGGTAAAAGTTTTTGTTCTTTTTTCTGTGAATGCAAAAAGAACCCCTTAGAACGCTGTAACCTAGAGCCTTCTCTGACTCTGATTCAGAAGTACAGTAGTCATAGTTCTACAGTTTTGCACATTTTCAATTATTGTTCTCATATTTACAGAATATACATAAAATGTCTTGTACTACAGGAACTAAGTGATAATTTGACCAAACCTTTTCATGTTGCTGGTGCGTTTTGGTACTCTTAACCGAGTACCTATTATGTGTGGCTTTTAGCTATAAATGTGTGTGTCATTTACTGGTAATGAAATAAACAGGTTCCTTAAATAATTTGTTTTTGTAATTACACGCTAAAGACAGTAAAGGTGTACCTGCAGTAGTTTAAGAGTTACAGTGAAGTAGGTTTAAGGGGGAGTGTTGAAGAGAATATAATAAATAATAATATCATGTTCAGATAGGGCATTGCATATTATATTTATTTTTCTGGGAATTGTAACATTTTTTATGGTAATTAAAGTTATATATATTTATATGTTTGATCCAAAGAATGTAAAATACTTTAACACCTAGACACAGTAATCAGTGACATAATTGGCAAAAATATTAAGTCATCAGAGCCGAATCATCACCGTGAATAGAAACCTGTTGCAGATTTATATTTTCTTTCTCATGTTGAACATTACACTGATGCCTCTGTGTCTATGGTGTGGTTGTGTCCTCCAGATGTTTGTTACGGATGCAGCACGCATTAGCACAGGGTGGAGTGTGTGTGGAACGAGTTCTGCAGCCTGTAGGTGTGTATCGGAGTCGTTTTCTTACCGGCCTGCTGTGGGACTGGATGCCTGAAGGATCTCTACATTCGCTGTTATATGAGGTGTGTGTGTATTTTAAAATGATTTTACATTAGATCCTGACACATGAGAACATTTCCTACCAAACATATGTGCCATCATATTAATATGTAAGCAAAATAAATAAAATGTTAAACATTGTTTTATTTATGGCCTAATGACATTTTAGAAAGGTGTACTTTTCTATCGCTATAATGTGATTTCATTTATGATACCTGAATTAAACGATTATTATCACCCAGCTCTAATTAATGGCAACCCCATACACACACACACACATACACACACACACACACTAATCTAATGTATCTAATGTGTTTGTTTATTCTTTGTTATTTGATCCATCATGTTTTTAGTGGTAAATATGATCCTGGGTATCAGAATTAACTAATTGCATGCAAACCAGAAGAGAAATGCAGTAAATGCAGAAGGAACACAGCGGTAATGCTCTGTGAGCTGAAGTGAAAGATTACGTAACCTCATGATCTATTTTTAGAAACAGTGAAAGGGAAAGTTTTTCTCCAATACGGAATTTCCCAGCTTTCAGTTACCTCTTTTTTTGCACTCGACATGTGACCCAGCATGTTTGACTTTTAGCGCTTCAACCGTTACAGAAAGAGAGAGTTCATCAAGGTTACAGAAAACCTGTTTGTGAAAAGCCTTTAATTAAGTGCTGTGTGAACCTGGATGCCATGTTAATGCCCATATAACTGTTTAATGCTTTACATTTTTACCGGTGTTGCTGTATTTTAGTTTGGTCTTTCATAAATCTAATCTTTTATCAGACTCACCTATACCCCGACCTGCCCCTGGTTCTCCGCTTACAAATCCTGCTGGATGTGGCAGAGGGTATAAATGTCCTTCACGCTGTCACTTTTCCTCACGGTGCACTGAAGACCACCAACGTCCTGCTCGACCATCAGTACCGTGCTAAAGTACTGCTAACATCACATCACATTCATCACATTGCATTCACAGCGGCACATTCATCACATCCTATTCATCATCACATTACATTCTTCTTCATCACATCAAATGTAACACATCACATTCATCACATCACATCCATGACCTCATATTCATCACATCACATTCATCAAATTAGTTCTCACAATCAACACAGTCAGTCACAGTATACTGTATAATATATATACATTTTTCTTTGTTTTTGTTTTTTTGTTGTCATAATGGCAATACAATAGTGTGTAAAATCTACCGTACATAAAATAGTATTATATGAAGTATTGAAAACTGCACTGTATATTATTATTGCTCTGTATAAGTAATGCTGTGTATAATTAATACATATAATAATAATAATACATTAACAATTCCTAATTGTTCTTCATGTTAGTTTATGTGTTTGGTATTAGTTTATTTAAATTCGTAGTATTTTTTAATATTTCAAATGTAATAAAATATCAAATAAAATACGATTATTTTTAAATACAGGACATTATTGAGTAAAATACTAAATAATTCATAATATAAATTATTTTAATTCAGTCTGTCTCAATATGATGAAGATGATGATTTTGATGACGATAATGCTGCTTCTGCTGCTGCTAATGAAGATGATGATGATGAATATCTGAGCGCAAACATGTTGCTCTTCACAGCTGTGTGATTGGGGACAGCAGACACAGGAGGACGTGAGAACCCCTGTCTCGAATGTCAGTGCTCCGTGTTTTAGAGATCTGCCATTCATCGCCCCAGAGGTTCTGCTGGGAAATGCTCCATGTATAAAGTGTGACATGTACAGGTAAGTTCCATACGTTCATTACTCTTTCACCTGGAGGTGCAGCTTGATGATGTCGGAATTTCACTTGTCTTTTTATCTTTCGATTTTTTTAGTTTTGGTGTTCTGATGTGGGAAACTCTGAACAGACGGCCAGCGTGTGAAAGTACACCTTTCTTTTTTTTTATCTATTTTTCTTTCTATTTATCTGTCCGTCTTTATTATTTTCTGTCTATCTTTGTTTAGTTCTCTGTCTTTCTCTCTGTCTACAACTAAGTCTTAATGTCTGTCTCTCTGTTTGTCTTTCTCTGTCTAGTTGTTTTTTTCTGTCTGTTTCTTTGTCTGTCTATGATTTTCTCTTTGTCTATCTCTCTGTCTGCCTCATTCAGATTTAACAGCTTCTCGTTGCATGTTTCATTCATTTCTTCTTCAAACTTTCACTTCTGTTTCTTTTGTTCCTTTTTTGGTGACTGTGGATAGTAGACATGTGTAATAAAGTATAATGACACATGCACATAAATCTTTACAATTAAAATATTTAAAATCATCTACAATTATTTCAGATAAATATATCTTAAAGTCAAAAAAAGTGCAAAATATAGTACTTAAATGAATGTACAGCTTCACACACTGCTGCTGATTAGTGATGGTCAATTAAAAACCAAAAACCTATAATAACTAACACCAGCTGCAAAAAAACATCATTATTCTAACACTCACCAGCATAAATAATCATAGAAAGTAGTGTACAGTACATGCTAACAACAAGCTATGATTGAAAAAAACCTAAGATAGTGACATGAACAAACCTCTAGTCACATGAAATAGAACAAAATAGACTTTAGTCTTATTCTTATTACTTTCACTGTTGTATTGCCCCATGGTAAATTTTATAATAATGACTTAATTGCCATGAAAAAAATTGTGCCCAATAAATAGATAAATAATGACACAAAAATGTAGACAGAAGTCTACATCCAATGATTCAATATCTATCTAACCACTGTGCATGTACACACTGCATACTGATGGTAACTTTTTTTTTTAGGTATGGATCAGCTGCAGAACCTTGTTATGTGTACACAAGATGGGGCAGAGACAGGTACTGAGGTTAATCTGTTGCCCCCAGAGACACCACAACGCCACACACTTACTCAGCTCATAACTAGATGTTTGTCTGTTGATCCAAAACAGCGGCCTTTGGCTGAAGGTGAGATGAATGAAAAATAAAAGCGTCTAGCAAAGAAAATTTACACTTTGTGTAACATAAACATATTTGTTATTGTTTGCTGACCAACATTCCTTGTTGTTACAGAATGTGTGCTGGTGCTTAGGAAGATTTTGGAAACACTGGACTCAGAAGCTCATTGTACAGCGGTCCACCAGATAAAAACCTCCAAGGTACAAGAATGAGGGAAATCAATCATGCAAAAGAAATTAGACAACAATACATTAGATGAGCATAGAATCCGGAGATGGATGAGTGAAGTGAATAGTGTGTTGTGTGTTTTTACCAGGAGAGGGCGCAGCTGAACAGTAAACACACTCCAACCTGGGACCTGCTCATAGAGCTGAACAACCTGGAGGTAGGATTATTTTATCTGTTCTCAATTTAAAAGATCTGGTCAAAGAAGCTGTGTTTTTGCTCATGTCCCTGCATGAGCACATACACAATAATTTATTATTGTTTATCTGTTCATCTTTTCTCTACCTTACTATCTCTCTCTCTCTCTCTCTCTCTCTCTCTCTCTGGCTCTCTATCTGTTTCCCTGTCATTCTGTCTATCTCTCTATTCTCTAATTCTCAATCTCTCTATCTGTATCTCTTTCTGTCCCTCTCTTGTTCTCTCTGTCGATTTGCACTATTTCTTTAATTTTATTTTTTTTTGCCTCAATGGAAAGTAGACATATGTAGTAATGTAGGAATTACACACTATGATAGACTTAAGTTCCACCCACTATATAATGAATGCATGCAATTTTTTATTTACTGAAAAGCATGTTTACTCATATATCAGTTTACACAAGAACAATCTTTTGGAGCTTTAGTTTTTAGAGATTTCGTAAATTTTAAAAACAGTACAGATACATTTCTGAAAATCTTTACCATTGTTGGATTTATATTTGATTTTAAACTGACAAACATCATTAAAATATTTTTTAACAGTGTTTGTTGATTAAAAGGTTTTTAGCAAAGTCTTTCATTGCATTGGTTTTATGAGCTATGCAAATTCTCACAGCTTTATTTGCATAAATAATTGTATGAACATCAGAATTTTTGATTCCACTGTGGAATTGTGCCCTCACTTCAATGTAACTACTTCCGCAGGGCTACGGTAGCTGCACAGGTGCAAAACATTTGAGGTCCAAGAATATTCCAGTGACGGTTTCTTACTCACATCAACACAGCCCTCAAACACGTGAAATGAACGAGACGATCCTGACTGGAAGTCCCCCTTTTCCAACACCGACACGGGCATCACCTCCAACACCATGCTGCCGAGGTGAGGGTGCATTTGAAAAAATTAGTTAATTAAAAAAATATATCAACAATCATATTTTACCTTTTTACATCCTCTATGTTGCTTATTATTGTTTATTTTCTACCTTTTTTTTTTGTTACAGATGTTTTACAGAGTCCACTTGGTTTATCCAGCAGTAATCCTGGTGTAAGACACTGTAGTGAAGTTTGGGGTATAAACCGGACTCAAATTTCTCCACTACCAAACACACTTTGCAGTTCGCCCATGTCACCGCCACACACACCACTGCATCCTGCCAACCGGCGCACGGGTAAAGTATATAATATATAACATATTATATATAGCACAAACATTGCATTTAAAAATATCCTTTAACATTATGTCCTCATATATTTTGTACTTTTATGTATTTATAGTTACATTCATAAAACAGTTGCCACTACCTTTATTACAGCTATAATCACTGTTCTAAAAAGTTACGGCTTTATCTCTTGACTGTAGAAATGATAAGGTATTAGCAGTAGCGTGTCCCACTGAGGCCTCAGTAATGTTATGAACTGAAGCATTATTTTAATGTATTTAAGAACCAAGCAGAAATACATAGAATCCATTTGAACATAAACAATATGGACAAAAGGAATGGGATGGCTGACCTTTCCAGCTATAGTCAAATCAAGTCAAATAGGCTTTTATTGTTTTACAGCCATGTACACCGATCAGGTTTAACATTATGACCACTGACAGATAAATTGAATAACACTGATTATCTCTTCATCATGGCACCTGTTAGTGGGTGGGATATGTAAGGCAGCAAAGAACATTTTTGTCCTCAAATTTTACGTGATTAATACAGGAAAAATGGGGAAGCGTAAGGATTTAAGTGAGTTTGAAAAGGGCCAAATTGTGATGTCTAGACGACTGGGTCAGAACGTCTCCAAAACTGCAGCTCTTGTGGGATGTCTGCATTGGTCAGTATCTATCAAAAGTGGTCCAAGGAAGAAACAGAGGTGAACCGGTGACAGGGTCACGGGCGGCCCAGGTTTATTGTCGATTGATTTGCTGAAGAAGTTAATGCTGGTTCTGATAGAAAGGTGTCATGGGGCTGTGTAGCCACAGAAATATACCATAATTAACCATAATACCAGTCAATATTTGGTAGGTGGTCATAATGTCTGATCGGTAGCTGATCGGTGTACAGTACAGTACACAGTGAAACGAAACATCGTTCCCTCAGCACCAAGGTGCTACACAAGACAACAAATTAACAAAAAGTAACACAGAACTACACCAAACTACACGGGTCATGAGATAAAGTGCAGTAATGTGACATTTAGGGAGAGCCAAAACTTCCAGGATCACAATGTCCATGTGCGAGGACAGCTTCATTAACATATGGGTAATATAAGCTGAAATAGAAGATCTTGTGTGGCCTTGTTATAAAGCTCTGATCTCAACTCTAATAAACACCTTTGTGTATTGGAACAGAGTCACCCCAGGCCTCCTCCCAGGCATTATCACCTGACTTTACTTACACCTTTTGAAAGGCTAGGTAAACAACACCGCAATGCAAAATCTAGTGAAACATCCCAACAGAAGAGTTGAAGTTATTATAATAGTAGATGGGAATAAAATATGAAATGAGTTGTCTGAGGTGCAGTGTAGGTCCAAATGATTTGTTTACATGCTGGAACCTGCCTTTGGAGTACAGCTTAAGCAAATTTGTCCACATCAAACATGCTGAGAAGTTCCTGTGTGTGTGTGTGTGTGTGTGTGTGTGTGTGTGTGTGTGTGTGTGTGTGTAGAGCAATGATTTGTGCACTGTAAGCACTTCTGCAAGGTTATTGGCAAAAACTTCCTGAATGACAGAAACAACCAAGTTGATGCCTTATCTGTGTCCATTGTGTTTCCTCCCAAGAGGGTCACTGTTTTTCTGCTTCTCAGTTTTACTCTTGATAAGTCTTCCCTTTTAAAGGCAGTCTGTGCTCATATGGGAAAGGGAGAGAGAAATATTTGTTGTTTGTGTGTGTTATGAATGTTGAAAAATATTGTACAGTCAAAAAGAAATCCTTAATTTGTAATTCTTGACTTTAGATCCTGTACATTCACAAGTAATGATAATGGAAAAATTACGTTTTTATATGAAACATTGTCAATTTGAGACTAGAATTAATCATTGAAATGTTTCAGTGTAATTGTCAACAAGTTAAACTGAACAGATGTCAGTAAACTATTATAAATAATGCAGTGTTTCACTGTATTTAAACAATAAAATCCAGCAAACATACAAAACTAAATCAACATAATAACAAAATGAAACAAAATTTCACAAAACAGGATACACAAATGATTAGACCTTTATTTATTTTTCTTAAATATTTTACTCTCCTGTCAGGAAAACTTTAATTAGCAAATATTGATTGTTAGAAATGTGGTGGTGTGGCTGTTTTACATGATGTGTGAATACATATACATTATATGGACAAAAGTATTGGGATACATAAATTGGTTCCTCCCCAAACTATTACCAGAGAGTCGGAGGCACACAATTGTATAGAATATCTTCGAATGCAGCAACATTAACATTTCCCTTCACTTGAACTAGGAGACCCAAACCTGTTCCAGCAAGACAATGCCCCTGTGCGTTCCATGAAGATATGGTTTACATGGTTTAAAGTAGAAGATCTTAAGTGACCTACTATAGAGTTCTGACTTCAACATCTTCGGGGTGAATTGAGATTCTGACATTACTAACACCATTGTGGCTTAAAAAGCACACATTTTAATAACCACACTCAAAAATCAAGTTGAACATCTTCCCAGAAGAGTGGAGGTTATTAGAACAGCAAATTGGGGAGCAAATGTGGAATGGAATGTTGAAAAAGCACATCTTATTCTTATGATCAGGTGTCCACAAACTTTTTGCCATATAGTGTGTATGTAAATATGTATTCCCTTTAATCCCTTTAAAATAAATAAATAAATAAATAAATAAATAATAATAATAATAATAATAATAATAATAAAGCAATTTCAAGGTTAAAATTTGAGAATTGTAATTCGGGTTAATTATAATTCAATCTTAAATACAGGATCTTACAAACAGTAAATACACCCCTCACATTTCAGCAACCATTTTATTATAATTCTTAAGGGAAAATACTACAGAAATGAAAATTTTATTTATTTGAGAGTATTCAATGTTCAGCAATACAGCAATACAGATTTACTGTCCACTGAATATAACATAACAATAACCACTGAAAATAGCCATTATTGTCAAAATAGTAAACACACCCTAAGTCCCATTCATTATGTTCATGTTTTTGTCAGCTTGGTAGGACCATACATATTTGTGTATCATGTATTGGAGCAGTTAAAGTTGCAACAAGTCAGTTTGCATGCCCATCATCCCAGAAGGAACCATGTCCTGTGTTCTGATGAGACTAAGATAAACTTGTTTTGCTCAGATGGTGTCCAACATGTGAGGCGACGCCCTGGTAAGGAGTACCAATAGAATTGTGTTTTGCTTACAGTCAAGCATGGTGGTGGTATCATCAGAGTCTGGGGCTGCATGTGTAATGCTTGTACTGTGGAGCTACGATTCATTGAGGGAAACATGTATTTCAACATGTACATAATAATGACCCCAAACACACAAATATGACAACTGCCTTGCTAAAGAAAATAAAGGTAAAGGTAATGGAATGGCCGAGTATATCTTCAGACCCGAACTATATTAAGCACCAGTGTGGCATCCTTAAGCGGAAGGTGGAGAAGCTCCATGTGTCTAAAATCCAGCAGATCAGTGATGTCATTATGAAGGTGTGGAAAAAGATCCCAACACCATCCTGTGCAGCTCTGATAAATTCCATTCCCAGGAGGATTAATGCACTTATAGATAACAATGGTGCTCACACAAAATATTTACACTTTGGACTCAGTTTTGACATGCTTGCTTAGGGTGAACTCACTTTTGTTGCCAGTTATGTAGGCATAAATGGCTGTATTTTGAGTTATTTTTCAGTGGACAGTAAATCTGTATTGCTATACAAGCTGCACATTGACTACTCTAAAATAAATCAAATGTTAGTTTCTGTAGTATTCTCCATTAAGAAGTTATAATAAAATGGTTGCTGAAATGTGAGGGGTGTACACATTTTTATTAGATAATGCATTTCCATTAGCTTGCTCTTATTTGTAACAGTGTGATTTCTGCTTCAGTTTAGAAATGCAGCTCTGCAGTATTTGCTCTAATCTGATGTTTCTAATCTGATCTCTCTGTAGCCGTGTGTCCCATCTCCTCCGGCTGGACATGCTGTCAACTCCTGCGGGAGAGACGTGAAGCCATTGTGAACTTTATGACCGAAGGGCGCCTCAACAATCTGCTGGATGTGTTGCGGGCACGTCGGGCAGTCACACGCGAGGACTACGAGCTCATCATGGCAGCCATGACGCTGAGCGCACGCACACGCTGCCTCCTTGACACGTGTGCTTGTCTGGGGGAGAAAGTCGCTTTCCTAGTAGTCACCACTCTCGGTCTGGTTTCTGTCGAGGCTGCAAATGGACACACCCGTTCTCGGATATCTCCTAAAGGCCAGGCGGGGTGAGGCACTCAAATCACTAACGCATTCCATTGTTCTCATTAATGCTATTGAGTTATCTCAAAAGCATTACATCCTTTGATATAGAGAAGGAGACTGAGTGTATGTAAATTTAGTAGGATGTGTAAATTAATCAGAAGAGAGCTGATTGTATCACAGAACATTAAACAGATCTGAAAATCTGAGAATCTGCGACGTTATGTGGAGGTATTAAAATTTTACTCATCGAATTTTCAATCAAAGTTCAATCTCAACTGGTTAAAGTGGTCAGTGGTCTTTTACAACATCATTAAAGGAATACATTTATTTAAATGTGTGTATAAATATATATATATATATATAAATCATGATTTTTCTGTTTGATACTCTGTGTTCCTGTTTTTTTATGAATCTATTTGTGATTTTTGAAATACTTCTCTTTGATCAGGTCTCTTGTAGTAGTATGAGGCCTGTAGGAGACCCTGTGCATGTTGCACATTCACAAAGTATTATAGCTGGTAGTGGATTTTATCCTGCAAGTATCTTGTAACAAGAAGTGCTTTATATTTTGTTTCATGTATGTGCTGCCCATGTCATCAAATCAAGTGATCAAAAACAAGTTCTCATGTACCGTGTATGATTTCTAAAGTCAAGATTAAACCAAGTTTAAACTGAAGTCTCTTGTGTGTTGGGTTTATACAGTACTTTCACTCTGCCTCTCACACTCTCGCTCTAATTGCATGCCATCTCTCAACAAGACGCTCTTCAGTAAACTCTCTTTTATGCAAATGTGCCAAAACTGTCACTCTCATTATACTATGTGATGTGCATCGCTATATGAACTTCATGTGCTGTAGATATGCTGATGTTAAGAAAAAGCTCTGACAGTAGTTCCTGGAAACACATCTGCACGTGTGATTACCGCCCTCAAAAGGAATCGGTGGGGGCTTGTAGAAAAAAATGCACATGGCTACTGATAGAGCTAATAGTTTTGTTTGTGGTGCATCTCAAACTTTAGCTGTACCTTTGTTGTTGGTTACATTAGAATGTTGTCATGTGGCTTTTTATGCATGCTTTAGTTCAGTTGAATTATGTACATGTTCTTGTTTCATGTTTCTGGAGTATACTTGTACTGTACAACTTTTTTTTTTCTTTTTTTTTAACTAATCAGCTGATCAGCAAGTCTGGACAGAGCAGAACCTGGTATGATAGAATAGGAATAACACTTTAAACTGCAGGAAACTCCAAGAACACAAATTTAACAAAGCTCTTGCATTCAAACCTGTTTTAAAAGTTTTTAAATTGTGCAAATCTTGCAGAATCATGTTAGAGCATGTATTGTATCTCATTTATTAGGTCACAGAACAGAAACTGGTCAAAATATGTGCAAAATTTTCAATTGTTTAGGGTTCTTTGAGTTTCATTATTATTTCATTATAATTTTCACAAACTTATTGTTAGTAAACCAATCCAGGCAATAAAACTCATTCATTTATCAGTAGATAAGAAACACAAAGAGATAAAAGAGACAGAATCTGGACAGGTGTGTTTACAGTCTGTAAATGGGATTAAGAGAAGAAGATTTTTGTTTAAATGTGGGATCTAAATAAAACAAACATTTGTGTTTTTTGCACTTAGTAATAAACTGATAAATTTTATGCAACCATGTGTACAGTGTATGAGAAGCATTTTATATCATGACTATATACTTTTGGCATAGATTTGTTTTTTATCAACTTATCAGTGTAAAATATAAAATATAATTTATCATGATTATGATATCTGGTAAATATCCACTAGAAGATAAAGTAATGATAAATGCATGATGAAAAATAAAACTTGTATTAATAACACCACTCTTTTTATTTAAACTTTTTTTTTACTGCAAAAGAAAATTATGCATTTAATTCTGTGCTAAAGTTGTTATGATTATTTTTTATATAAATATGCAAACAATGTTTTCTTTAGTAAATATGAGAAAATTAGAACCACAGAATATTTATTTTCTTGTTTGTTTGCGTGTTTGTTGTATATTTTGTATATACTACTGCTAGAAATAATTATAGTAATAGCAGTAATAATAATAATAGCATTAAAAAGAAGAAAAAGAAGAAATCAACATATAATACTGAATTCAGGTTCAGTATTATTTGTTATGACGCCGGAAGAGTGAGTGGATTCTGATTGGCTGATTGTGCTATTAAAGAGCGAGAAAGCCACGTGACCGAAATTTTTTACCGGTGTCACGTGACCAGCGGCAGCCGTCTCCGCTGAGTGTGTGAGTGTATGTAAGGATGCTCCTCGGGGTGTGAGGTGTTCAGGAGCTGCGTTCCAGCTGAGCCAGGAGGACAGGAGGACAGGAGGACAGGTGAGCACGTGAGCACGTGAACATAATTTATCTATAGAAACAAATACATTCAGGAAACAGCACCATAATGAGTGTCGAGTTGAGGAAAGACGAGGAATAGAAGATAAAGAGTCAGAAATCCAAGAAATGTGGTTTTGATCTTCTTTGCTTCTTCTTGTTCCAGCTTGTTCACATGTTTTTCATGATTTAGTTTTGTTCCATGAGATGAAATGAATTTCCTGTGTTGCTGCTGTTCTGTCATAAACAGGATGTGGCGTTTTAAGGGCTGTTTATTGTTTTGAAGTAAATGTGTTTGTTTGGTGGACGAAAAATCCTTGAATAAATAAACCGATCACCTGTTCACGAGATCAGATTAGAGTTTGGGATTAGGGGCATAATTCTAATAAATGCATGTTTGATATTGTATATAAACGAGAGACACTACGAGACACTTTCACAGTGGGACATTGTTGTGACTGATATGATGTGAAGTGACCGTGTTTTTCATAAACCCTTTATCTAAGGAGGAAACACAAGCCTCTTTCAGTTGATAAACACATTTAATCTGTCTTTTTTATAAAACTGCCGAATTAAATCACATTCACATTCAAAGTATGGTTTAACCCATTACATGCTTCGTGTAAAAATATATTTAATTGTGTATAAACGTTCAACTTTGTCTCTCATTCTCTAAATGTCCCGCAATGCAACAAAGGAGGTTGCCAGGTTTCATGTTTTATAGCGAGATTTTAATCTGGGTTGCCAGATTGGCTTTTTTTTATTTATCGGCGTTGTGCTCTTTTCAATATCTTGCCGGGTTTCTGACAGCAGATTACCACGTGACACGAGTGATGATTAGGGTCATGTCATCTCGCCGTTTTTAATACCGCAATCCTGCAACTATAAGATAATTAACGTGTAAAATTTCATTGATTTAGATAAGGAAAAATAGTGAGGGACAGGCAAATCTTTACATGAATGATATATTGCCGTAAATATTTGCTTATCGATTCATTGAGACATTAAATCTAAGTATAATTGTAATAAATGAATTAGCAATTTTTTTGTATATAGGTGTATAGTTTCCTTACATTCAAACCTTTTTTTATAATAATATATTTCATTTAGTTAGATCATTATTTAGTTAGTTACTAGGTAAGTTGATTTGGGGTTGTGGACAGAGCTACATATGAGGACAATTTGTAATGTCACTTAATAAGACAAACTCAACACATCTAAACCAAGCATTTCTGCAAATAAAGGATAGCAATGTGGTACCATGCTGTTTTTTAATTTTTACTTTTAAATGTGCAACAATGCTAAAACCAGATTATATTCTAATAATCTGGGGGCTGATTTCCAGTATGTCTGTGATTGAGACTAAATCGAAACACCGAGACTAAAATGCCACTTGAGGGAATAATGTGAGAAAGTAATAACATTTAATTAGCTAAAGTAGCTAATGTTTGTAATATGAGGAAATGCAGAAGTATGTGGAGGTCTGTACATATTTGCATATTCATACATATTAATAGACCCTGGCATTGTGACGAATCAGTTCTTGGCCATTTTTTTATCGTTTATGTTTTCAGTAAAATGTCTGTGGACCATGTTTATTGTTTAACACTTCAAAGTTTAAGGAAATCCAGCAGTTATTATTTTTTTTTAACAGTCAATAAGGTGTAGAATAAAGGTTCAACTCTGTCTAGCAAAAAAAAACACAGCTGTCACTGAACTAAAATAACAAGAAAACAACTGTGCCTCAAGGGCACGAATCACACACACATGCATAAATTGAGTGTACACACACACACACACACACACACACACACACATCCAGCTGAGCTGAACACAAGGTCAAAACCACGGTGACGATCACAAGTTTCCATGGCGACGTTAACAGACTCTTCATGCATCAGGGCTTTATAGGACTCAAGTGCAGATGTTTGGGATTCGACGTTCCGGGAAACGGAACTATCAGAAGAGATTACACTTTATTACACATTTCATTTTTACACAATGAAAATCCATAAAGTCTTTAAAACGTGAATGTTCACAAAAAGTATTTAACAGAAAATAAAAGGTAAAAAAAATATTTTATTTTCAAAAATAAAATCTAAATCTCAGTTAGCTCTTCTTAGTTTTTTCAAAACTGATTTTTTTTATGCTTAAATGGTACAAAATGGTAAATGGTAATCGTTTCTTTGTATAGGAAGAGGTGTGAGATCTGTGATTGAATCAGAACAGTTTAAAACAATGCCACATCATCACCTGTGTTATTGAGTATAGTGTCAAAAAATCGTCTAATCTGAGGTGTGTTATCAGTGATGTAGGAACCGCCAAGCACCGATGAGACTTCTGCGTTTAATCATTTAACAGCATGTTGCTCGTTTTCCTCTTACAACACAGAAAACCTCTCTCAATCTAAAGCTTATCACAAATTCCTTAGTAAACAGTCGGAGAATTGTTTACAGAGTTGGGGGGTGTGATTGCGACATGGTTTCTTGGGAAAAAGTGACAATGATACCGTTATCGAGTTGGTCCTTACGTACAAAAAGAAATAAATTGAAAAAAAAAGAATTTTGTGGTTGTGCTGTTATAGAAATATAATGTTTGTGCTTTTATTCCCTTTTTTTTTAAACCCAAATTTTATTTCTTTCCTATAATTATAATGTCCATAAATGTTTATTCTTCTTACCTCACATCAATTACATTTTTATTAATGTATAGGGTGTAGTTTTTTTCACTATCCACTACTTCATTTCACCATTTTCATTCATTGAGAAGTTTTCTTTTTATCCAGCTTAGTAGTAAACTATTAAGCCTGTTTAACAATGTTTAGAACATGCACATTAACAGTAAGGATTACTACAATTACTCAACACTCCCTGACCAATTACAATAAAAAAAAAATCAATGGAGCTGTTCCATTTAAGACATTTATAATAGTTGCTCATTATGTTTTTTTTTTATATAAAGGGTGCCAATACTTTTGACAATGGATCCTAAAAACATATTTTAATGAGTTCTCTGACTAATGAGATTCATTAGAAGCATATAAATATTTTTTTTGTGTTTCAGATCGAAGCAGGTTTCAGTGTTTGTTCCTCCACCAGTTTTGGGGTAGAATGGAGAACGGATCTGGTACTGTTGTGTTAAACAGACAGCGTTCTGGGGGAACAGAAGAATCCCAGCCGAGAGAGACGATGAAGCTGAAGAAGGAGATCTCCCTCCTGAATGGCATCAGCCTCATTGTGGGAAACATGATTGGCTCGGGGATCTTTGTGTCTCCTAAAGGCGTGCTTATGTACAGCGCCTCCTATGGGCTGTCGCTGGTCATCTGGACCATTGGGGGAATCTTCTCTGTGATCGGTGCTCTGTGTTACGCTGAACTGGGAACCACCATTACCAAGTCAGGTGCCAGCTACGCCTATATCCTTGAGTCGTTCGGAGGCTTTCTGGCATTTATTCGGCTCTGGACGTCACTCCTCATCATCGAGCCCACCAGCCAGGCCGTCATTGCCATCACCTTTGCCAACTACCTAGTGCAGCCGCTGTTCCCAACCTGCGAGCCGCCATACTCTGCCTCTCGCCTCATCGCTGCTGCCTGCATCTGTGAGTGTTCTTCATTTTAATCTCCATGAATAGTTGAAGTGAATTAAATCCAGATGTTTATTCATTATATGTTTGCTTTTACATTTATTGATTGTAACAAGGATTTAAAAAGGAAGTCAATTAATTGGAATGAAAACATTTTCATGTTGAATATAGATTTTTTTTTTTTTATAATGAATAACATCAGCCTAATTAAATGATCATGATGCTGAAATAATGTGCATATTATCATGCTGCTGTGTTTTTGACATACTATGTGGCTCTGTTACCACAAAGTTGGAGGCACACAATTGAATAGGATGTCCTTGGATGAGGTAGCATTATATTTTCCCTGCATTTAAACTAGGAGATCTGAACCTGTTCCAGCATTTCGCTGTGCACAAAGCTAGATAGAGGTGCAAATGGTTTATATGGATAAGAGTGGAAGGCCTGCTGTAGAGCTCTGACCTCAGCCGTGCTGAATACCTTTGGAATTAATTGGGCCGCACGCCAGATCTTCTCAACCTACATCAGTACCTTAATTTTCTAACACTCTTGAGGTTAATTGAGCACAAATCTCAATAAACAAACTCTAAAATATAGTGGAACATCTTCCCAGAAGAGTGGAGGTTATTAGTGTAAACCAGCAAATGGGGTCTAAATGGTATGGGATGTCTAAAAAGCACAAATCTTATGGTTAGGTGTATGGTATAGTGTATGATGAGGTGCTATATATATATATATAATATAAAAACTGCGGAACACATGGCTCTCTTTTTTAGCTTTCTGTTATAATCTCACAACCAGGTCTGTAATCAGTTTTCCTGTAACATGTTTATCCTGTTCTGTAAAGCTTCTCCTCTAATCCCTGGTGCCTCTGGACATCTCGCTTGCTGTCATGACATGATTCAATAACACATTTGTTATTACCGCCCAACACTTTACAGCAAAAAAAAACACGAAATCTTCTGCAGGTCTGAACGGTTAAACATGTGTTCAATATATAAAAATCGTCCTAGTGAACAAAAACAAAATCATAGGAATGTTAAAGTGAGGATTTAAGAAGGTGCTGAATTTCTTTTATTATATATTTTTTTACATGATCTAGTTGAATCTCAATCAACTTAGAGGTTAACTTTTAACGTATTAAGAAGCCAGATGGCATTTTGTTTAGTCTTAATGCTATTTTTTATTTCCTTGTTTGCTCAGTAATAACCTTGTACCTCAAATACAGTATTAACTGGTTCTGTTAGTGGGTTTTAATCAGTAACGTTTTATAAAAGTTTCATCTCAGTAAGCAGTGAGCGCTAATCATTTCTCCACCTGTTGCAGGTTTATTGACATTCATTAATGCTGCATATGTGAAATGGGGCACCAGAGTGCAGGATGTCTTCACCTATGCCAAAGTTCTGGCCCTTATTGTCATAATCATTACAGGCTTGGTGAAGCTCTGTCAGGGTGAGACTCTTTTTTTTTTTTTTTTTTTTTAAAGTTTCATCTCAGTAAGCAGTGAGCGCTAATCATTTCTCCACCTGTTGCAGGTTTATTGACATTCATTAATGCTGCATATGTGAAATGGGGCACCAGAGTGCAGGATGTCTTCACCTATGCCAAAGTTCTGGCCCTTATTGTCATAATCATTACAGGCTTGGTGAAGCTCTGTCAGGGTGAGACTCTTTTTTTTTTTTTTTATTTATATATTTTTATTCTGTTGTTTTTATTACATTTTTTTTTTCATATACCCTACAGTCCTGTTATAAGAAAATGAGTTTACGCATCACACACGCACACAGACACGCACACACATACACCTTTTTCATGTTTCCGAATAAACCTGTTACCAAATGCAACTGTTTCCTATAAAGTTTAGCATAAATTAACAAGCAACACCTTGCTTTTTATCCTTGCAGTAGTTTTAACACTGTCCATGTGCTTTGTGTTTAAGGTCGTACAGAAAATTTTGAGGGTTTTTTCCAGGGGTCTTCTCATGACCCAGGGGGAATTGCCCTGGCCCTGTACTCTGCCCTGTTCTCCTACTCAGGCTGGGACACCCTGAACTTTGTCACTGAGGAAATCAAGGACCCAGAAAGGTGTGTACTCTCAGGATTATAATCGGTAGTGTTTTGTGATCAACTCTAAAATCTGAAGTGTGTCACGATCTGTTCAGGAATCTTCCTCTGGCCATTGCTGTGTCCATGCCCATCGTCACAGTCATCTATATCCTGACCAATGTGGCCTACTATGCCGTGCTGGATATGAGCTCCATCCTCGCAAGCGATGCCGTGGCCGTGGTGCGTAAAAATAAATAAATAAATAAAAACTCAGGATGGTGTTTACACACGAGAGGATTCATGCATCATGCTTTGATTCTGATCAGATTTTTATTGTAGCCAGAGTAATCTCCAGTTATTTGGATTAAATCCAAAAGCATGTGGATTAAATTTAGAGAAAATGGCTCATCACACTTTGTACTATGACATGCTTAATGCATAATTAGTGTTCTGGTTTAAGCAGGATTTTTTTAGTATGTCTTTTAAGAAAGGTGCTATTAATATTATGTGTGACGATGATGTAGGCATGAATGAAATAAAACAAATATTTATAGTTGTTGTAATATTTGTGTATTTTTTCAGACATTTGCTGATCACACTTTAGGTGTAATGAGCTGGACCATCCCCATTGCTGTGGCTCTGTCTTGCTATGGTGGACTCAATTCCTCCATCATTGCAGCATCCAGGTCAGATACGGATTGTATCAGATACAGACACACATTATTACATACACAAACTACATACATACATACACACACGCCATCTTCATATCCTGAAACACCCCGAATGTGTTTTAGGCTTTTCTTCGTCGGATCGCGGGAAGGTCATCTTCCTGACGCTTTATCAATGATCCATGTGCAGAGGTTCACGCCCGTCCCTGCGCTCCTGTTCAATGTGAGTGAAATCATAGAATTGACAGCTTTTAAACCTTTGCTAGCTTGACAACCAAATTCACATCAAACAGCATACTTATTTGTTTATCCAAACATTTGTCTGAAGGCTGTGTGCTCCACCTTAAACACTGCACCCCAATGTACAACCCTAATTCCAAAAAAAAGTTGGGACACCGTGTAAAATGTAAATAAATACAGAATGCAATTATTTGCAAATCTAATAAACATATATATTTTATTCACAATAAAACATGTTTAAACTGAGGAAAATTCTCATTTTGAATTTAATGACTGCAATATGTTTGAAAAAAGTTGGGATAGGGCAGCAAAAGTCTATAAAATGTAGTTGAAACGCTGCCATCCTTTCCTGGACAAAACTATTTTGAATGTACTGAGGCAAAGTGGAAAACTGTTTTGTGGTCAGATGTATTAATTGAATTTCTTTTTGGAAACCATGGACACCACAGTCTCTGGGATAAAGAGGAGAGGGACCCTCTGGCTTGTCATCAGTGCTCAGTTTAAAAAGCCACATTTCTGGTGTTATGGGGATGCATTAGTGCCTGCGGAATGGGCACTTTGCATTTTTGGAAAGACTCCACAATGCAAAATATACAGCACAGGTTTTAGGGCAACAAATGCTTTAATCCAGAAAACATCTTTTTCAGAGAAGGCTTTGCATATTTGAGCAAGAATCTATTACTAAAGCCTGACTTTGTAGTAGACGACTCTGGGTGCTGAACTTACCTGTCTGCAGTCTAGACCTTTCACCATTTGAAAACATTTCATTAAACAAAAAATACAACAAAGGACACGCACAACTGTTAAATCCTGTACCAGACATGCATGGGACAACATTCCTTTTCCAAAACTTTAGCAACTGCTCTCCTTAATTTTAACATTTGTAAGGACAGAAGATTTGATGCTACACAGTGGTAAACCACTGATGTTGCTGACATCAAATTTAAATGACTTTATTTGTTCCTTATTGTTTTTGTTCAGTTTAAACATTTGATATATTTTCTATGTTCTAATTTGAATAAGATATGGGTTTGAGATTTACAAATCATTGCATTCTGTTTTAATTTAAATTTTAGTGTCCCAACCTTTTATAGAATTGGGGTTATAACTCTGTTAGCCAGATTCTGTCGCATTAGATTCCAGATAATCAATTTAAGTGAATACAGATCTAGATCTATAACAGTGGTAATGATGTTGAGCATAAAGTCCTGTAGATCACCCTTAGTATTTTAGAAGTGAACATCTAATCCAGCAGGCTAAGAATATAGATGGTGATTGCTCCCCCTGGTGGTCAGTTTTCTTTATTGCTGATCTCTCTGATGTCAGATGCTTCTTCTGTGCTTTGCAGTGTATCATGGCTCTCATCTACCTGACTGTGCAGGATGTGTTCCAGCTGATTAACTACTACAGCTTCAGCTACTGGTTCTTTGTCGGGTTGTCCATTGCTGGACAGATCTACCTGCGCTGGAAAGATCCAGAGAGACCACGGCCTCTGAAGGTAACAAGATGTATATTTATCTATGTGTTACAGAAGAAATAGTTTATAGAAAATTGTATATACTGTGTGATGGCGTGTGTGTGTGTGTGTAAGGCGAAATCATTGTTTATGTTCAATGCAACACACATTTATTCACAATGTTCTTTCTTTTCTCACGTATAAAAAATAAACTCCACTATGATGAACACATACAGCAATTAAAACGTAGGAAACGTGTGGAAACAGAAACATTTCTATTCGGTCTCCTGATGTTTTACGAAATTTAAAACACCATAATTACTTTAAAATAAGGCTGCAGCTATCGATTATTTTAGTAATTGAATATTTTACCGATTAGTCCATCAATTAATCAAGTACTTGTTCATCATTAATGAGCAGTATTACATATCAGGACTGTCAATCGATTGAAATATTAAATCGTGATTAATCACATGATCGTCACGAGTTAACTTGTGATTAATCGCACATTTATTTCTGTTCTAAATGTACCACAAATTAGAAAATAAAAAACACAATTCACCATGGGCATGGACAAATATGGATGCTTTATGCAAATGTATGTTTATTATTTGTGATACCAAACTCGCATAGAGCATAACGACAAAATATTCTTGTAAATGTTTTAAAGTAAATCTGGTGTTTTATTTTAAAAACGTCATGAGACCCCACATCGGTTCAGAGTTTAGCGGGTGGTGCGTCCGTAATAATGGTCCGTGGGGAAACACAGTGCTCCTTGTATAGTTAAATGGACTAAAATAATTTGCCTAGATGCCTTTTTGTATTCGAGTTAC
Organism: Silurus asotus; assembly: GCA_024362625.1. Classification (NCBI taxonomy): domain Eukaryota; kingdom Metazoa; phylum Chordata; class Actinopteri; order Siluriformes; family Siluridae; genus Silurus; species Silurus asotus. Next base: position 9,759 of record MU558159.1, on the reverse strand, counting down.
ATGAGGAATTGTTTCATCCCTATTATATAGTGACAAATCAGGCAAGCACCTGTTAGCATCTTTCTGAAACCCAGTTCATCTGGTTTTGTGCAGAGTTGAGTCGTTTAGCCTTGTTTCCATGTTGGATGTATGTTTTATTTTATTTTTTGCCACAATTCTTCCTTTAAGGCCACTCTTTGCCAGACATCTCCAGACAATAAATGGGTTTATCTGGGACCCACTGGCTTGTGTCTGTTCTTTGCTGCTGCCACTACTGGATATCTTTCTATGTTGAAGGAAAGAATACATGATATGTCTTTCATCCACTACATAGTTTCATTGGCTGACTGCTGCGTCTATGGTCCTCAACATTGGCCATTTTTATTTGTACTTCTTTAAAATAGCCTGAACAGCACATCTTGAAACCCCAGTCCGCTTTAAAATCTTTGACTGGGAGAGACCTTGCTGATGCAGTAGAACTACCATGACTTGTTGCCACCATACTGCACACGGACACTTTAAGGACCATCACGTTAATCACTTTAAATGTTACTGTTTTATACGCATCCATGAATATACACATATTTTCACATATGTCTTCATATATTTTATATTTTATATTGGTTATACTTTTTATTTATCTACCTTCTTTTTTTTTTCTTGGTTAATTTTTCCTCATTCCATTACCTTTATATTCCATTCTCTTTTATGCTTGAATACCAGACCGTCGTAAAACACATTTTACTGGATGTCGTACTCTGTATGTATGTGTATGTGACAAATGCAATTTGATTTGATTTTGATTTGCTGTGCCCAGTTTTATCATGGTGTATGACCTGTGACATAAAACTTTCTTTCAATTCCTTACCTTACCTTTGATTTTTCCTCACCCAGTTACAAGCCTCCTACACATTTTCTGTTTCAGTTAAGGATGTGTTTGATATGTACATATGAAATCTACTATCATTAGCACCTACTTGGTATAACTGGTTAATCATAAATAGCCGTTAGCCTTAATTTGTCACATGCACATTACAACACAGTGAATTTCTCTTCTTCGCATATCTCAGCTTGTTTAGAAGCTGGAGCCAGAGCGCACGGTCAGCCATTGAGCACAGAGGGTTAAGGGCCCTGCTTAAAGGCCAAGAATGGCAGCTTGTCGATACCAGGGCTTTCCCTAAATCCCAGCACCTTAACCACTGAGCTACCATTCCCCTATCATACACCTGACTATGATCCTACATATTGTATATAAAGTATAATGTATAAGAACTACATTGTGTGTATATATACCACTATACATGATTAATAGTAACTGTGTGTGTGTGTGTGTGTGTGTGTGTGTGTGTGTGTGTGTGTGTGTGTGTATTTACAGTTGTCCCTGGTGTATCCCATAGTGTTCTGCTTGTGTACGGTGTTCCTGGTAGCCGTACCCCTCTACAGCGACACGCTCAACTCCCTTATTGGCATCGCCATCGCACTCTCAGGCGTTCCTGTTTACTTCCTAGGTGTTCACCTCCCCGAGTCCAAACGGCCGCCGTTCATCACAGCACTGCTGCGTAAGCGTGTTTCAGCTTCATCACTAACAATCTTTAACCATCAAATTGTAAAAATGGTCAGATTACATTACAGAATTGTAACCTAATTTTTAAAGGTCTAAAATAAGCATAGATGAAAGCCTGTTTTTCGAATGCAGCCAAATATCTCCTGATTTCACATTTACACAACTTCAGATGCAATTGCATGCACATCTGATAAAGGATTTGCTTTCAAAAGGCTCCTGTATCTCTGGAAAACTTGTGCAACATCTTGTGCAACATTTATTCATTTATTTATTTATTTTACTCCCATCAATAGCTCTCTGGTCTTCATGTATGTTTATCGCTTAAAAAAAATGCAGTCTTTATAAATGAAAGGCTCAAACCCAGAGTAAACATTTAGAGCTATTATCAGTGCCCATCTTTGTATGCAGTGGCAATATTTTATGTCACATAGAAGCAATGATACGCTTTTCAACTACAGTAAAATAAAAAGAAAAGAATGTGTGGACCAGGCCACTTTCATATTTTTCTCTCTTTTTCTCTCACTCTTCTGCAGGTTCTGTCACTCGATTCACTCAGTTCACGTGTTTCTGTGTCCTCACTGAGATGGACCCAGTGGATTAAATTCTCCATTATATCTAAAAGAACTGTTTCATCAGTCTGTGTGCCTCTGAGTGATCTGAAAACGCGCACACACACACACACACACACACACAGTGTTGGACACCCACAGCCAGAGTGAAAGAGCTTAGTCATGTGACCCAGGGCGCATCCTCCTCTCAGGGACGATTGTAATGTGGCTTATGCAGGACGTAAGCTGATGGATTTCCGATCGTCTTCCTGAGTGTTATTTATCCATCTGCTTGTTAGAAATCTAACATACTATGATTTCTGTCAGTGTCTAGATTATTTATGTACTTTTATTTCAGATGGTTTGGATTTTTACTACATCCCTTCTACATTTAGATAATTTATCTTTGGCATGTGAAAATATCTCTACTGTAGTCAAATTGATCTGATTTCCTGTTACAGTAATATCATGTATAAGAATAAAACTGGTTTTATTGATTCAATATAATTTAAATATTTATTTCTAGCTGAAATCTGTTCTTGGGCTGATAGGAAAATGAAAGCTTTAAAAAATTAAAGCCTAAAATAATTTAATAATGCAAAAATAAGGATGTAATAGATCAATTTGTCCATACTGAAGATATTTTCACTGTTATTCTTTGCTTAGGGATTTAATTTTATTATAATTAGTTATGTTGTTTCTTGGAACGAGAAACACAATCACTCATTTTTTTTCTGAGCAGGTATGTTTTTCACAGCATCATGTTATCACTGAAACATCTGGAATGAATTGTTTAATTTTATTAGTGAATAAGTTGCTGACTTCATTTGCTGTGTTTCATTTCTACTCTTTGTATCATCAGAAATCTGATGCACAGGTATTTATATTTACAGATTGTTTATTTGCATTGTAATGTGGTTCTTAAATTTTCACTCTTCAGAAAGGCTTAAACATTTGTCTGTAATTTCACTATTCTATTTTAATCTATTTTATTAATTTCTACACTATTTCACGACTGTACAGAAGAGAATTATAAAATATATAATGACCAACTAGGAATGAACGCTGGATACTTTGATTCATAATTTAGCAAACTGATATTAAAATCAGGATCTTACTCACTTTCATAAAGTGCAGATGAGAGGAAAGTTTTATTTTTTTTGTAGTGCATTAAATAAACTTTTCAGAGTTTCTGTTTTTATTCAGGTTTATACACATCTACATATTTACAGAAACAACCCCCCCCCCTTTTTTGGGAATGTTTATGCACACAACAACTCGCTACACACACACACACACCTGATCTATCATGCACATCACTCACTAAACGCATCATCGCATCACTAACACAATTCAAAACAAATCTACAGAATTTAAACGCATCGACTGCCACACAAACACGGCATCATTACAGGTGTACACACACACACACACACACGCGCGCGCGCGCGCACACACACGTATACAGTCTCAATCAGAATCGTATTCTCTCTCCTCATCTTCCCCCTCGTCTTCATTAAACGCCATCACCTCTCTCTGATATCGCTCCCAGCTCCTCCGGCTGTACGAGTGCTCCTCGCTAAAACAACCTGGAGGAAAGAAACACGATTTAGTTGGTAAAGATAGTGCTGGAACCAAAATGATTCCTTGAGTAACTCTAGAAATTAGAATACAAAAAAAATACAGCTAATGCCAAATTCTTTACATGCGAACAGAATGCAACTGTTCTCAGATTTGACACTGATAGCCATGACCTGTTTTTGTGCAGTTATAGCAATCCTCCAGACACCGATCTCTACCTGCAGGTCATGTGATCATGATCAATCTTAATGATGATCCTATTATTTTATTTTATTTTTTTTCAGTGAACTAGCATAACATGGTCTCAGTGAACTAGCACAACATGGCCTCAGCCATATTCTATGATGTCGTCTGCTGGGGCAGCAGTCTCTCTACTGCTGACAGGAAGAGACTGAACAAGCTGATCAGGAAGACCAGCTCAGTCCTGGGATTCCCCAGAACACTGTACAGGAGGTGGGCAAAAGGAGGATGGTAGCAAAACTATAATCACTGCTGGAAAATGTCTCTCACCCTCTGTATGAAACTGTTTCATCGTTGAGCAGCTCCTTCAGTAACAGACTGTTACATCCTAAGTGTCTGAAGAAGTGTTAAAAAAGGTATTTTCTCCCTGCTGCTATTAGACTTTACAATCAAAGCTGCTCCCAATAAACCAGTCACCATAATACACACTGTTATTACTGTTTAACTGTGTAATAATACTACCCGTGTGCAATATTACCTGCAATACCACCTGTGTGCAATAATACCTGCAATATGTACTTTTTTCCTTATTTGTATTTATACATTGTGTTGTGTATATACTGTATACTATGTGTCTATTCTTTTATTTATTTGCATTTATTTTTTCTTTGCTGCTGTAACAGAGAAATTTCCCCACTGTGGGACAAATAAAAGTATATTTTATCTTATCTTATTTACACAGGACTGAACCTGAACTACACACCGGCGTATCGCTCGTCATTATTCTCATCGTCGCTGTCCTCCTCATCTGGGTAATCGTTCCTCCAGTTGCTTTCATCGTTTTCATCGTCCTCGTCCTCATACACTTCCTCCTCCCGAGCAACTTCATCAGGCACCTGTAGATATGATTTCATTATTATTATTCCTGCAACCTCAACCTTCCAGGATGCAGACGTGCTGCTGCTGTTAATAATCTGTTAATTGATAGTTTGTAAAGGACCAGCAATGGAAATAAATTCAACAATTTATAAAAACAGAAACTACGCCCTCTTCTGGATGGTCTACATTTGAATAATGGATCCTGATTACAGTATTTTCCGAACTATAAGCCACGACTTTTCCCCCCCCACTTTGAACTCCATGGTTTAAACAATGAAGCAGCTAATTTATGGATTTTTCCTGGGTTTTTCCTGGTTTCACAATCTTCAAGACAAAAAACTGAGCCTCATAACATTAGACCAATGAAATTGCCGAACGGGTTCAGGTGAACCAATGAAATTCTTTTTATTAAATCGCTCCCACCACATCATAAATATGGATGAGGTTCCTCTAAAGTTTGACCTGCTGCTCACTCTGACTGTCAACAGGAAAGGCGAAACATTCGTCACGCTGAAAACAACCGGGCATGAAAAAAAAACGAACAATGAACAATGAATTTCTTGGTAGGCTACTGTTTAGATACAAGCCGTGTAACAGGCACTGTCTTTCATTAAAGTCTGTGTAAAGTTCATTACTTTCAGTATAGGCATTATAGACAGGTGCGGCTTATTTATGTTCAAAATAAAAATCTTTGTAAAATTCAGCGGGTGTTGCTTATATTTGGGTGCGTTTAATAGTCCGGAAATCACGGTAGTGACACAATCACACAATGATGTAGGATGAACAGTAAGATATAATAATAATAATAATAATAATAATAATAATACCAATATAGTTTTGGATCCACCCCCAGGTATATAATTTTTTTTTATACAGCACAGCTTTAAAACTTCACTCACCAGCTCTCCTTCTTCAGAGTAGGGTCTGACCGATAAGATGTCCTTAATCCAGCCAGGCGTGGCGGTCTCCTGGTAGTATAAATCGTAAACATAGTCATCCTCCTTCTCGCGATGTTCAGTCCCAGGTCCATGCGCCGACACACTCAGCTTCTCGCGTATCATCTTGACCGAGTTACACAGAATTGTTTCGGGATCAGACTTCCCGCTCTGGAGATCAGCAAAAAGCAAATCTATTAAAGTGACTGAATAAAAAGTGTTATCACACACAAACATCTAACCTTCTTACCATCTCAGGATTTTTTTCATCCTCCTCAACATCCTCCTGGACAATATCAAACACCTGTACGTCTCCCAAGTGAGGCTCCGTGTCTGTCCGAGCACTTCCTTCAGGCTCTCTCTCTTTACGAGGTTCTGCAGGAAGCCCGGCTCGGTGGCTGGAGAGGATCCGGTATCTCTCCTCTCGCCTGGTGCTCCATTTGGCGTTACGCAAGTCTCCGATGATCCTGTTGGAGCTGCCGTGAGACGGACGCAGGGCATGTGTGAGACGTGGACGTGAAAGAGCCTCACGCACGTGTGTCTGCACTGGGGCGTCCTGCGAATAAATACACACACACAACACAAAAACACCTTAAAACATGAGACGGGATTAATTTGCAGCTTTAGCACTTAACAGAAGTGGCTTTTACATAGTCACTGGTGATTAGATAGATAGATAGATAGATAGATAGATAGACAGACAGATAGACAGGCCCACTTAGGAAGCAACACTGATTGACAATCAATTTCACATGCTGTTGTGCAAATGGAATAAATAACAGGTGGAAATTATAGGCAATTAGCAATTATCCAGGATGGCACATCAATGCGAGCTGTGGCAAAAGGTTTGCTGTGTCTGTCAGCGTAGTGTCCATAGCATGGAGGCGCTACCAGGAGACAGGCCAGTACATCAGGAAACGTGGAAGAGGCTGTAGGAGGGCAACAACCCAGCAGCAGGACCACTACCTCCACCTTTGTGCAAGTGGGAACAGGAGGAGCACTACCAGAGCCTTGCAAAATTACCTCCAGCAGGCCACGAATAAGCATGTGTCTGCTCAAATGGTCAGAAATGGACTCCATGAGGGTGGTATGAGGGCCCGTCGTCCACAGGTGGGGGTTGTGCTTACAATCTAACACTGTGCAGGACATTTAGCATCGATCTGCTGCCTGCAACATCCTCCAGCATGACTGGTTTGGCAGTGGGTCAGTAATGGTGTGGGGTGGCATTTCTTTGGAGTGTTTTTCGACTTCAATTTAGAGTGTGACTCCAAGTCCAGACCTCCATGGGTTAATAGATTTGTGTGATATATATTTATTACCAATGTCATTCTACAAGCAAAATAGGTTACATACAAAGCAAGTGTGGCCTGTTATACAAGCAATATAGAAATTAACAGTATGAACAGTATATGAACTAATATATATAAATATATAAATAAACACACGCACGAACACACTAGTATGTTATTACGTTATATTGTATAAATTTAAGCAAAAAAGTCATTTAAGCAAAGAAAAATGCCATCATAGATACTAATGCTAGTCAACTTAAAAGCTAACTAAAGTAGCTCTCTGCAGCTAATTAGCAAAATTCTCTCTCCACCCAGCGAACTATCTGATAGAGGACATTGGACACTGTTGTTAACTAGTTGTTATAGTTTTTTCCGGAACCCGTAAGAGAAAATAAAATTAGTGAACGCAAGTGAGCTAGGGAGTTAGCTTGTGTGCTAGTTAGCATTACCTGTGAGGCGACCGTTGCCACGAGCTTGAACACCGAGTTCTCGATGCGCGCGCGCTCGGGTTCGGGCTCGGGTTCAGCCTGCGTGGTGCCGGACTCGGCCCGGATCCGCTTACAGGCGAGCAGCAGCGCGTCTGCTGGGTCTGTGCCTCTCTTCCGCTTCACCCGCAGGATGGTAGTACCGGTATCCATAACGCTGACGGCGCGTCGGCTCAGGGAGGAAAAAACGCTCTCAGGAGAAAGGCGACGGGACGATGAATGACACCAATAACAACACAGGCGGCGCTCTGCTTCTTTTACCTTCCTCCTCTTCTTCTTCTTCTTCTTCTTGGGTTCCGCTTTTTTCTCTTTAGACCGCTTCGGATTCGTCTTCGTTAGTGATATTAAATAGATTTGTGTAATACCACTATATAGAAGAATAGACTAAGAAAACTTCTATTAAATCTCTATTATTATTATTATTATTATTATTATTATTATTATTATTATTATTATTTCTTCTTCTTTTTTGTTTTAACGGTGGCTGCCTAAAAAGGTGCTTTACCGCCACCTCCTGCTCCGGAGTGTGTAACAGATTTTTATATTCTGTTTATCAGTCCAGTCTCTTTAATAAAATCAAATAACCCTTGACCATTTATTTAATTCTTTAAGATGTACTTTTTGGATTTCATTTTTTGTTTATTTCTTCTCTAATTTCTCCGCTTTCTTGTTCATTCTTCCTACGTTCAAGAAATACATAAGATATTGTTTCTTCAACATGACAGTGTTTAAAAATCCTATATGGATGTTTACCTATTATTTTAAGTGTAACATTCAAATTTAAGTGCCCTAACAATATTCTGTTATAGTTAGTATCTTCTTTCCTGATTTACTTATACACTTTATATTTTGATTTACTTTGTTTATTAGACTGTAAAGAAATCTTCCCTTTTCCTAATTATACCACATAACATGCCATTCCTCAATTACTTTACTCAAGATTACAACCTTAATCTCTAATTTACTTAATAAGATGTGTATCTCTATTGTAAAGCTCTGTTTTGCTCATTTATGCACTTCTTTATTTCCCTTTATTCCTATGTGTGCTGGGACCCATATAAGACTAATTGCTGTATCATTTTAAACAATTCTCGAATGTATTTGTAGGATACTAAAGAGAATATCTTGATATATATTTTATAACATTGAGAGTAAATGTAAATGTTGATGAGAGATAAAAGTCATAATAAAGTTATCATTTCATTTTAGCTCAGTGCAACTTGTAATGACTTTGGGTAAGACTATTATAAAAGCAGAATGCAACCTAAAAGCTTTGCATTGTATTTTTGTGCTCATTATATTAATTAAAGGCAGATGTAGAGGACAGAGTAGTATGGAGAGCAGCCAAAAGATGATGATGATAAAGATTTTCATTATTTCCAGAGGTGGCAAACGTTTACACATCCTTCACTTTAGTAGAAGTACAGATACTTATGTTTAAAAAATACTCTGGTAGAAGTTGAAGTACTGACTGTACTTTTTTACTGAAGTTAAAGTAAAGCAGTTTGGGCTCTGACATGTACTAAAGTAAAAAGTAGACTTTACTACTACCTGCTTTAGTTTCATGCTGGTACCTGAACATCACTTCATAATAATATTAGGGCTGTCAATCTTTCAAAAATTATTTAATCACAATTAAAGGCATGCTTGTTATGAGTTAACACAACATTAAACACAACTCAATCATGCATTTTTATCTGATCCAAATGTACCTCAATTTAATCATTTTCAAGTTTTTAATACTCTACCATGGGCATGGACAAACATGGATGCTTTATACAAAGCTTCATGCTGTTTTATTATTAGTGAAACCATTACCAATATAGAGCACAAAGACAAAATATTAACATTTCACCAAATAGATTAAAACTAAAGTAACTAAAATACTAAACTAAAGTAGAAAGTACAGATATTTGTGTACAAATTTAATAAGTAAAAGTACAAAGTTGTTTAAAAAAAAAAGTAAAGTACTGACACCAGAAAAATGTTCTTAAGTACAGTAATTAAGTATTTGTTATTAAATAAGACCTTGCTGTAAGAGCGCCGCTTTGGAATTGGACGCACATTTATGACGTCACGTGTCTCTGTAACGTGTTTGGATGTATCTTAGTGACAATAAACAAACAAACAAACAAACAAACACACAAACAAAGTATCTTAGTGACAGAGGACGCGGCGCGGCAGACCATTGCTGGACATCGTGCGGTTCAGGAGCTTAACAGCGATCAAGAGCGAAAATGAAGTTGATGGAAACATTCGGTGCTGCAATAGCGGATCTTACACTACGCCCTCTGCTGTTAACGGGAGTAACTGCAG